>JAPCYS010002886.1:0-72970 GCA_028641055.1 Alopecurus myosuroides | reverse complement strand
CATTTGCCACCCTGTGAAAAAACTCTGTGTTCCTGTCACCTTTCAGCAACCACATCTCACTAGATCTTTGATGCCAGTAGGCCTCCTCAGTTTCATGAATTTTTATCAGACAATTCTGTATCTGCCCTTTCCTGATAAGCTGGTCATTAGTTAAAGGACCAGTTTCTTCCAACAGTTCAAGTTCCTGCAGCTGTTGTAACATTTCTTTTTTTAGCTTCTTATTATTCCCTCTAAGATTTGCCCCCCAACCTTTCAGATGATTTTTCACATTCTTTATTTTTAACTGAAACTGTTCTATTCTGGAACGAGCCCTAACAGGCCTGGCCCAAGCTTTCTCCACCCTGCACAAGAAATCTTCTTCTTTAAGCCAGCTTTTCTCAAACCTAAACTCCTTCTTCTTTTCAGCTACACCTTCCATAGTATCAAGGATGATGGGGTTGTGGTCAGACATTTCCCTTGTGATTTTGTGCACTGTGACCAGAGGAAAAAGTTTCTCCCAATCTCTACTCATAAGAAATCTGTCCAATTTTTCCAAAGTTGGAAAGTCATGGTCATTAGACCAAGTATATGCCCCTCCAGTCATATCAATTTCCCTAAGCTCATAAGTGTTAATGATACCGTTAAAGATATCACCCCACTTCATAGAAGTAAATACCTTTATTTTTATCAGCAGGACACCTAAGCAAGTTGAAATCTCCACCAATAAGCATAGGAAGAGATTGGTCTGCACAGACCCCAGCTAATTCAACCAGGAACTCATTTTTGTCTTTATCATGTGCTGCTCCATAAACAGTTACCCAACACCAATCAGTTTTCTTCTTGAAATCATAGACCACCACCTTAACATGAAATTTGCCCATAGAAATGCTCTTTATATCAAACTTATCATTCCTCACACCTCCTAAAATCCCACCAGACTTGCCAACAGAGGGCAACCAGTTCCAGGAAAACTGACACAAAGGGTCAATCTTCCTGAAAAAAGCTGGAGAAAAGTCTTTCTGCATAGTTTCTTGCAGCCCCACAAAGTCAATTTGATTATTTCTAATAAAATCCTGCAAACAATCTCCCATTCCTTTCTTACCCACACTCCTGCAATTCCAGCTAGCTCCAATCATAAATACTTGGGATTTTTCTTTCTAATCCTGGGACCAGACAACACATCACTCAAAGGGTGATCAATGTTGACTTTCCCTGAGGCAGCACCTGATTTGTCTAGTGCTCCTTCAGCATTCTTCTTTCTCAAGATTTTAAGTTTCTTCCTGGAACTCCTAGACATCACAGGAGTGAACCCATCTGCATCTACACCATCCTCCTTCCATCCCAGCAATAAAACCCCCCCTTGTTCAGGAGTATTTTCATCAACATTCCCAACTTGTTTCTCAGCCAAACTATGTCTAGCAATTTCCAAATCCCTAAGGCTATCAATTTTATCTAAAGTAAATTCAGAAGGATTAACACCCATTTCCAAGGCCCTACTAGCAATATCATCATTATCAAGTACAGAAAAAGAGTTAGATGATGTGAGATTTGTACCTTCCAGATTCCTTCTTGAAGCAGCATCTCTAGCCTGGTCCTCCACCCTGGTTTGGTTATTGTTTCTCTCAAGGATCCTAGAGCTGAATCTGCTAGGCAGAGTAGTATTACCATCTTCTTCCATTGCAACTACCTGTTCCTCCTCTGTGTTGCCTTCCTGTTCCTGAGTTAGAACTACCTCTGGTTGAGATCCATCCAGAGCAATCACCTCTGCCCTCCCAGATGTTGCACCAGGTGCAGGTAAAGCAAAAACCACAGACCCCCTGGGTAAATATGGTATATCAGTTTCCATATCAGAAGATTGAGATCCCTCATCAGAATTGGATTCATCATCATCATCATCACTCTCACTCTCCTCAGATTGGTCTTCTTCTGACCTGGCCTCCTCTGCTATAGGATCTAAAATGTGCCTGTACTCTTTTTGCACTAGCTCTACCTTATCACTACCATTCCCTGCCAGCTGCTGAATAAAACTCTCAAAACTATTGTTCACAGTTTTTTTGCTTCCCGGACTACCTTCCTCCTCATCATCAAATGCAGTATCCTTCTTTGAGTCATTGCTTGGAATAACACCCCCCACATTTTCTGTTGACAGTGCATTAACAATTTGAGCCTGGATAGTACTAGTCACATGTAGCCCTTGCAAGTTATTGACATTGTTGACTTGGTTATTACCACTCCTGTAGTTGTTACCATAGAAAATTTGATTCATCCTTGTAGGGAAGGAGGTGCTGCTGGACCCAGATGATTGACCAGTCTCAAAAATCGAAGCTGCAATGCTTTTACCTTTGTCCATTGTTGATTGTTCACTGGAGGTCACTATATCATGTCTAGAAGCATTCTCATACGTACCATTGCATCCCTGTGCCCCCCTTCCATTCGGTATGCTACCTCTAGGATTTGTATCAGCAACAGAATCCTGCAAGACTCCCCCACCATTATTCTGGGCATTAACAGCATTGTTTGTAGCAGCAGAGCTAGAAACATCCACAACATTTCTATAGGCAGTGGTTGGGTCTACAGAAGGCTCACGAATGTATTGGATTTCATAGAAACCCCCCTTTAGCTCGGCTTCCCTCATGTTTGGCACCAAAGAAACATCTCTGCACCCTAGCTTGACCCTAACAAAGTTGAAGTTTCTCAAACTATTCTTATCAAGAGCCAGGGGCTTGCCTGCAAGCCCTGCAACATAAAATACTGTTGCTCTATCCCTGTATTTCATTGGAATCCCCTTCACCCTGAACCAGGCTTCCTCCAAAAGAGCTATGGGAACAATATCACCAGACCATTTTTTGAGTTCAATCAAGACATCGGGTTTGGTTTTCATGTACAACCTGCCAAAGTGAGATAACTCCTCCAAACATTTAGCATTAGGGAACCTCATTTGAAATTCTGTTTCAGATATCATCTTAGCATAGAATCTCCAATTAATTTGCACAGATTCGGCCCACACTGGAACTCATGTTCAATCTCTCTCCCTGTAGCATCACCAGAAACAATTCTAATGCTAGCTTGGTGCAGAACCTCTTGAGGCCTGACTTCTACTTCTGCAGCTGGAATGGAGTAGAAACCCTGATCGAAATCTGCTGAGCCAAAAAACGGAGCAACATAATCCCAAGGATCTCTATTCTGACAAACAGCAAGACTATGCACCCCACCACAACAACTGCATCTGCCAGTACCAAGAGGACCCCATTCCTCAATTTCACTAGGAATGTTCATACCAATAGGACTAGAGGCATCCAACACAGGTGCAGAGGACCCTGCTGGAGCCCTAGTTTGTCTCAGATTATGAGCATCCCCCTCAACATTGCTATGAGCTATAGGTGCACGAGCTGGATTTACAGGTAGAGTATTACCAGCGGGGAAGTTCGATTGGACGGATGGGCTCACAATCAAAGGATGCGAAACCAGATCACGACCAGCAGCAGAGTTGCGATTCTGTAACTCACCAGAGGGAATCGGTGACGCGGACACCACGGTGTTTGTATTGGCAGATGTCGATGCAGAAGCAGCACCCAGCATCTCTTGACGGTGACTCCATCGGTCACGATCTCCAGCCGCGACCTCATCTCTTCTCCTCTGATCCATTAGAGCACGCTCCCTGGCTAGCCTCTCTGTTTCCCTGGATCTCTCAGCCCTGCGTTGCTCCTCCTCTTGCCGGATACTTGCTTCACGTCGACGAGCTTCTTCTTCTTCCTTGAGGCGCTCCTCCGACCTGCGACGATCTTCCTCTCGCCTGCGTGCTTCTTCCCGTCTCCACTCTTCTTCATTTCGACGGATCTCCTCCCTCCTTCTCTCCTCCTCCCTCCGCGCCATATCATCTCCAAATCTAGATCTCCCTCCATACGGCCCCGATCTGAAATTTCTGGGCGGAGATCGACGAGGACCCCCATAGCCTCCACCTCCGAAACCCCCCCTCTTCCTCTATTGAACCTTCTATCCATGGATCCCCTTACCACTTGAGCAAAGGATCTGGAGTCACCTGTTTCACTCCCTCTCCACTGCACCGGATTGACTGGATTTGGTTGAGATGGGCGATTGGATTGTGGGGATCGAACGAACACAACCCCGCACGTTCTAGGGTTTGCTCTCCTCACCCGTCCTCGCGAGTGGGGAATATTTGCCTCGGCTTCTCCGTGCGGGGGGATAAGAGAGACCAACGCACTGTCAAGTGGGCCCAAGAGCTCCGCCATGGCTGACGGTGGCCCCGAGCTCGAACGTGGTCGAGCCACACCGCACACGCGCACCAAGGGTGGTGCACGGCGCGACACGACCGGATTGGATCGATCAGGCGTACCAGCAACATGACGTGGCCCAACCCTAGCCACCCATCTGTGGAACTTGATGGTAGCTCCCGTGGCGACTCCGGCGATCGCCGTCGTCGAGCAGCTGTCCATCTCGACGCCATCAACATCTAATAACGAAACGCGGTCACGCCCGTCCCAGATAACCTCACCATGGAACAGATGCAGTCTCTCACGCGCTCGTGCATGATAAGCAGCGTGCCAACGGTGTTCCACACCCAGCGGGCCATCCCTAGCGTGCGCCGGCGAGGGTGGACGTGACGAGGACGGCGAGGGTGCGCGTGAGGACGGTGGTGGTGAGGGCGGTGGCGGGTGATGAGAAGGAACGCTCATGGTTTCCGGAACGTCCCGTCCATGAGCTGGAGGCCGGCAGTCCTAGCATATAAGGTTACACTTGGATTACAAAGTAATACTAAACTACCAAATACATGTACGCTAATTATATCTCTAACCGTCATTCTTCTAACTAAGCCCAAGACTAGAATTGCACTTGTTAAACGTGTGGAATTTTAGTTAGACTAGTTGAATGCCCGTGCGTTGCTACGGACATCACTTCATACAATGGTATTGAGTATAATATTTTTTTAGAGCAATACTCCAATCCTTTTCAAAGATGCACGTCTCCATGTTTACTTCTTTTTTTTGACATTTCCACTGAACTATTGTTCCAGTAACCTTCATTGTTCAAGTTGGTCAATCCATGGAATGATTTTGGTCATTTAGACTGATCATGTATCAACATTAAATTGTACTCTCGTAACATGTTTGTGCCACAAAATAATGACCATGGAGATGACATTATGGTATTTTTCATGCTTACAAACTTGATTAAATTTCCGACCAACAACACACATGGAACAAAGTATAAAAATAATCAACCGTTTCATGTAGAGTAGCACCAATTAATCAAGGTGTTGTTTTGTAAATTTGTATCTTCATACATATAAAAGCGAACAAGATGCATCTTCCCAATTGCTCAAATCATGGTCTTAAAAAGCTTACAAATTCAGAACCCAATAGAAATTTGATGGATCAAATGCAAGAACTTTACACTTCATAGGATATAAAATTATCCACATGTACTTAGCAGGGGTGATGGAGGAGAATACATCAAATAGATCAATCTTTGAACATGTGTATGCCTTCTTCGGAGCGTCCGTTTTGCCTAATCATATCAAGCTTCATAGTTGAAAGGCACACGAATTTCCACATTCTAAGTTCTTAAAACCTGTCATGCCAAGGTAAATATATTGTTTAGATCATAAAAGAAAACATTTCGTTTAGTGTTTATAGTAACATACAAATGCAGGATGAGGAAAAAGATGTTCCCACAACCAGAAATTATAGCTCCATCGCTTTCAGGCATATGTTTTCAGGAAAATAATCTATACCTTAAAAAATATGAGGTATTCTCGGCCTCATATTTAAGTGAAGATAGGAGTAATCAACAAATATCAAGTGTAGATCATGTAATTTAAGTGCAGGCTAACAAAAAAATAATTTAAGTCAATTGGCAAATGGATCAAAATGATCATGCAATTTTTTAGAGGGGCTGTAGCATTTGTAGATAGTTTAGGCTAAAGTTCGTCTATCTTTGTCATAGTTGTGATTAAAAAATGTGGAACTGCGATGACAAAAAGATGTCAATCACCCTTTTGACAGTGTAAATCAATGGTTAATCCCCGTCAAAGAAGAGGAAAAAAAGAGAACATAATAGGCTTGTTACATCTGCTTGGCACACACATCCTTCGTGTAATAAATATGGCTTATGGACAACTTTTTCAATGGTCAAATATATTTAATATTACTAAACATAATTGAGATTTCTATACCTTGAAAATTAAATATGTCTAGGAGAAAATTTGAAGGAACAATGACATGTAAGCATTCTTTTCTACAATCAGAGGAAGTCATCAATTAAGTAAGATAAGATGCATGGGAGATCGTACAAATGGCTCGGCATAAAAAAAAAATACTAATGAAGGCAGCCATCTTTTACCATTAGTGAAACATAAAAGATTCCACCCTTTTAACTACAAATGTAAAGTTGGCAAATCATTAAATCAGTAAATCTACTTGGAATTAACCACCAAAAAACAATTGAAGTGAAACCTAACTAACAGAGAGCTGCAACGGCCAAACACATTAACTATTAACACATACATTATTTTCTAAGGCAGCATTTCTAGTGAAGTTATATGTTGCTCTAAGAACTAATCTACTTTAGCTCAAAAAAAAAAAAATAACATGCGTAGTCACTAAAACATATGCACTCTGAAAACTTCACGGACCTGCAAAAAAAAATTACATTTATCAAGCTTCAGCTTCAACTGTGGGGGTGGAACCTCACCAATTATCATGCTCTTCTAATTTTGAGTAGTAAAGTATATATGAGAAAAACAAAGAAATGTGTGACGAACAAAGAAACAAATGCGAGAATCATATGCTACCATAACCTGTTCTTTTCTTACATGTGGAGTTCTGATATGAGGACACGGTATCATCCTGGTTCATCTCAGGAATTGGAAAGCAAGTACATCATAAGAAAAAAATCACCTTCCAAGCCTAACTCGATTCGTATTGGCAGAAATATATTTTTAGTCAAAACTTTGAACGCAATCTACAGAACAGTGGAATTCATATTACAAGTTATCAAGTTGAAAAATATCTGAACACACTTTATAATGCACATAAAAATTATCGAATGGAGACATACTGTAAAAGCCAAATTACCACGCATTTTCATTGTTACACGAAGCATCATACCTCGTAGCCCATACAAACTTGGGGTAGCTAGGGAGTAGATAGTGATTAGATACGGAAATAACATGAAATTTTCACACCCGGAGTTGCACGGTGGCGGCGAGGCGCCCATGGATCACGATGCAACCGCCACCGCTGCCGCTGGGGGTCCTCGCCCGGCCCTTGCCAGGACCGACATGGACCATGGGCTGGACCAGCACATACGGCCGACGCCTCGCTGGATGCAAAGAGTCCCAAGTATGGCCGTCGCCTCCGCTGCGTCTCCCGTCGATACGAAGGAGGGGATCGGGTGAGGCGATGTGTACGCCGGAAGAGGTACGAGTGGACTGCGGGTTGATTCTTCATTTTTTGAGGAAGGTCGATGATTGCTCATATGTAGAGGATGGGCAGCAGCTGCTTCATGTATTCAACGCTGTAGATAATCACATGAAAAGTTGAGGATGCTAAGATTTATTCAGTCCTGGATTTACTGCTCTAGCCTTTTGTGCACATGTTGATGCCAACGATGGTAACGATGTCCCTGAAATGGACGCTGCACTGCCAGAGGCCCACGGACAGCTGCGCACGTCGTCGACGAGCTCCACACCGGTCAGGCAGAGGTCGCAAGAGACAGAGACGGTGGCACTCGCGTCTGCCCAGAGCACGCACCACTGATTAGACATGTACCTTGCAAGAACATGGAGGTCATAATCAGGGTGGATGGATGCTTTTCTGCCGACTGTGTGTTGTTGCTTCCCTACTCCTTGAGCGCCGCTCCCTGCCCCTTCCCCGTTCCCAAAATTCAAAGGAAGAGGGGCAATGCTTCGTTGGTGATTAAATTACCGGATGCAGGAACCTTCAGGCGCTCGGAGAGCTTGAAGCCGTGCTCGAGCGGCATCTCGAAGGCCTCCATGTCTACGACCCCGTCCATCTCGCGCGGCTCTGGGTGCCCAAAAGGGACCCGCTCGTCCCCCACGGCGACTTGGCCACCATCCGCATCATCAACACCGGCGCCGCGGGCGCCAGGTCGGCCTTCAAGAGTGCCGCAACTTACGGAGTCGTGGCCGTCGTTGAGGCCACCCTAGAGGAGGCGTGAGGGCCGCCACCTTTCTGGGTTGGTGATGGGATGGTGGGAGGAGGAGGCGGCGGTCATGGATCCGGGAGAGTTCTAGGAGGAAAAGGATAGGGTTTGGAACTCGCTCGAGGAAAGCAGACGCGGGTGTGAGGGTAAATTTCTGTGGGTCTGGTTGGGCTTGGCCCATTCGGGTGTGCGCGGCGCGGGCGAGGAGCGGACGAGGACTATGCGAGCGAGCGGACGACGGGAGTTTGACGTACCAACGTACGTCCAACTCCCATTTAATAGTAAAGATGTTTGTGCTATTTTTTTTTTAGTATTGAGTTTGATATGGGAACAATACGGAGAATTGAAAAGCGACCGAGATTTCCAGTAGGAAAGACGTCGAAAACTCGTGATTTTGAATATTTTCGTGTGCGTGCAAACTTAGCGACACAAAAGGGCAGCTGAGATCGACAGATGGACGGAGCAAACGAGTTGCCCGTGTGGAGCCACTCTACCCAGAAAGCAATCCACCATCTGGACTGTCCAGAGGTCAGCGGCTCAAAGAGCAATTAACGGTGGCGCCGCACGAACACCCGCTCAGCCAAAATGTCTGTGAGCTATGCGCTCCCTTGACCGATCGTCGAAGGAGCAGCCAACAATGTTCCAAAAAAAAAGAGCAGGCAACAAGTCCACAGGCTGCGGTTGACCTGTCCCTTGGAAAACAGCAGAGGAACAACTCCAGTTCCTGACCGCGACTCTTTCTGAAGGTTCTACCGCCGGGGCCCGCGGCCGCTCGAATCATGCCGCTCCGTCTCCTCGTCAGTACCCACCATCTCCGGCATTTGGATCAAACAAAAATCCAGCCCGATAATAGCTGCGCCGCGAAGAGAGAGCTGCCAAATCCCACCACGGCTCTGCCTCTGCTGGCTTTTATTTCGCGGCTCGCTTTCCAACGTTTTCCCTTGGCCTCTTGCGCGCTTTGCCTTTCTCCCCAAGAATACACACACGCGTGCCTGTGCGGCGTAGGAACTGCCCACGCGGTCTCCGCTCCGTCAATGCTCCGCCAGAAAAACCACACTGTCTTGTCTTGCCGGGGAAGCCTTCTCCGGGCACCGGGCTAAATATAACTCATACTACCCTCGCGGGCGTACATAGCAAGCTACACTCACCTCACCTGCATCAAAGCACATAAGTGTACATGTCTCTCTCGCTCGGCGCCGACCACCTTGCCACGCCCACGCCTCCCGCCGGTGCTGCGCGCGCTCCGCCTCTAGGCATGGACCAGTACCTCCCCCTCAACGAGAACGACTCCCTCGACATGGTCCTCTTCGACGTCCTCCGCGAGGCCTCCACCATGCCCGCCTCGCCCTCCTCGCCGCCCCCGCTCAAGATGCAAAGGGCCCTCGTCGCCGATCCCAATCCCGCCATGGGCATCAGCATCAGCAAGGGCGGCAAGGCCGGGGAGCGGCACTACCGCGGGGTGAGGCGGCGGCCGTGGGGCAAGTACGCGGCGGAGATCCGGGACCCGTCGCGGAACGGCGCGCGCCTCTGGCTCGGCACTTTCGTCACGGCCGAGGAGGCGGCCGCCGCGTACGACCGGGCCGCGTTCCGCTTGCGGGGCGCCAAGGCGCTGCTCAACTTCTCCCCGGCACTCGCCGCGGAAGGAGCCCGTGGCCGCGGCGGCGCTGCGGCGAATTAGGCAGGACACGCACGCCAGGCGGGGACGAGGCGAATGCCGTGTCATGCCATCCCGTGCGCGCGTTTGCTCGCCGATCGTTTCCGGAGCTGTGTGTGCTGCCGGTTTGTTTTCTTTAGTTAGGCTTAGGGCATCGAGATTGAACTTCATGGTGGATCAGTTTGCGTTTAGTCGTATTTTCGCGTAGAGGCGCGAGATTACATTTCGGTGATTTATTTCGGTGATTTATGTGTCCCCTAATCACTATTCATGTAGAACAATTAATGAACTTGTGAAGGAATCGATGAAGATGAAACCATGTCCAGACATGGGGATGGAAAATCGTCATTAATCCAGACATGGGGAGTATTTTCGGAAGAAGATGCGGCATCGTGGCCCCCAGTCTAGATGAGCTCAGCCGTGACCGTCGCTCTTGGGATCCTCTACGGACAGACTTATTTTAGGTGTTCTACAGACGGACGTCTAGAATGGTGCACTTCATCAACTACGAACATCACCTTCCTATAAGGTGCAGTACCAGTGAAATTATCAAAATGGCAAGATATAAAGTTCGCACAAGCTGAATAAATACTCCTTCCCTCTCAAAATAACTGTCACTAAAAGGGGTGTACTTAGATGTACTCTAATGCTCTCTATAAGGATCAAAGGATGGCAATGGGTAGAGTATGGGGCGGGTAGTGCAATACCATACCCATACCCATATAGTCAACGGGTAGAAAACTCTACCCATACCCGTACCCAACTCTACCCATATCCATACCCGGCGAATACCCGTACCCATTGGATACCCAACGTGTGCACAAGTTATTATATTCATTGATAGCACATTTGACAAAAATATTAGTTCGATCAACTCTATACCTCATCGATGGAAATTTATCTCCTTAATTTGGATATTTGGAAGAAGATGGATTAAGTAGTGATTGCAGTTTGGGGTGATTTGCCAGACGAGGGGATTACAAGGACGTTTTGACCGACACTTCTCCTTATCGTCTTAACCCTAGAGTCATGGCCTTGTGGACTGCTTCCTTCTGGGCTACATATGGCCAAAGTGGCCCACATGCCAGTGTAAATGGGTAGCGTATGGATATACCCACGGTGTCGAATCCCTGACTCGACAAGTCCCTTAGGTGACCCTATCGGGTTTCGATTAGGAGAAGTCATGGGCGCTGGTGAGATCGTCGGCTAGACAGAAGGCAAGATTTACCCAGTTTCGGGGCCCTCGTAGAGGTAAAACCCTTACTCCTGCCTCGTGTCGATCTGTATTGGATGATTAGATCGGTTACAGGTTGCTCGAATCGAGAGTAGATCTCGAGTTCTGAGGCTTTTTGGTCGTGCGGTATTGCTTGGTCCTCTCCTTGAGGGCTCTCCTGGCCTTATATAGATGGCCAGGTCTCGAGTCCTACCCGGAGAGGGTTCAAAACCCTAGCTAGGTCGGTTACAAAACTACCTAACTTAACCCGCAAGTTTAGTGCGGGTGGGCTTCTGATAGGCCTTCTGGAGTCATCCAAGGGCGCCTCTTCTTGGGCCTTGACATTGGGCTTGAGAGGGGTGTCCTTACCCGCAGGGTCCAAGATCTATGTCTTCGTCAGTAGCCCCCGAGCGTGTACTCGATTGGGATTTATTTCCAGTCGGGTAGACGGTCAGTCCTTTTTCGATCTCCTCTTGGAAGTTCGGCTCGACAGTTGTTGTCTTCGAAGGGTGTGTTCCCTGTTTTGTGAGTTATAACGCTCGAGTATCGAGCAGCATAGGTGCCTGTTTTTGCGGCTTTATTTGCAGAAGGATGTGGCACAGTAGCTTGGCTCTCCCGAGAGATCAGGGCCAATTAATTGCGACTAGGGCAAAAACATTTCTGGCCTACACAGATTCGAGACCTCCGACTCGAACCCGATGAGGTGATTGTTGCGACTGGGCCGTTGTGGACTTATCGAGTCGAACTTAACCTATGAGGGTACCCGGCGCGTCCGCTAGGATTTTTCTTCGTGTTGTTGACACGGAACTATGCCGGAGGACGCAGATTTCGAGTGCGATTCCAGGCCCAAAAGAGAGATCTTTCTGGGTCTTACCTTCGTATTCGAAGAATACGGCATCCAGATGTGCCTAGTCGGCTGAACAATCCAGGTTTTTATGATGTATAATTATCACGTGTAGGAGAGGTAGGTTTTTTCCACCCGATGAATTTGTTTGAGCTCCATGCGAAAGAAGTTTCGTGTTGGAAAAAGCCCGTATGAAAGAGTTTTCATGTTCGGGATGCTGTGCCCATACGAAAAAGTTTTCGTGCATAGGGTATTTTCCTCTCTGTTCGAAGAGGTCTTGCTTTATGAACTGTTCATGGAAAAGTTGCTTTTATCCGAAGGAATTGATATTCGTACGAAGATAATTTCGCGTTTGAACTTCCAGTCGAAAAGATCTCAATTTTGAATGACACCTGCCATGACGTCATGGCGCACTCCTCTTCTCCCGATGGGACGTGACGGAGTGGTAGCAGATGGTGGCCCACCTTGTCAGCTTTTTGACCGGGAAACGAGACGTCGTTCCCGTTTTTTACGCGAAATGCGCAGTAAATGCGCACGATCTTCTGTTAAGATCGTGGCACGAAACAGCGCAGACCGCCGCTTCGTTTCATCCTTACGCGTGGCAGCCGTAATAGGTGCCACGTAGCGCATCGTACGGCTGAGGTTGCCTTGCCCCGTGTATAAATAGGGGTGTTAGCGCCGCAGTAAAATTTTCTCCGCTCTCTGTCTTCATCTTCTTCCTCGCGCCCATCTTCATCTTTCCCGTGCTCGAGCTCTTGCTGCAAACAATGGCTGGAGGAAAGAAGCGTGGCGCTGCCGTTTCTGCGTCCGGCGAACCTTCCGCGCAACCCGCGCCCCGCGCCGGCGACTGGCGTTCCCCCAACACCACCGCAAAATGCATCAAGGAGATGCAGCGGGAGGGGTTGCTGCCGGCGGAGGCGGAGAAGCGCGTCCGCCTCGGGAAAAAGGAAGAGGTACCTAATCCCCAGTCGAACGAGCGCGTGGTCTTCGTGGACCACGTGACTCGGGGCCTCTCTTTTCCCCTTCATCCCTTCTTCCTCGGGTTGCTGTGTGTCTATGGCATACAGCTTCACGATCTCCCCCCGAACGCGGTGCAGCACATTACGTGCTTCATCGTGTTCTGCGAGTGCTATCTTGGCATTCGCCCGCACTGGGCGCTGTGGAAGGCGCTCTTCAAGGTCCGGATCTTCCGCGAGAAGTCGCGGGTGGAGTCCGAGCTTGGCGAACCGCTTCGCACCGGCGGCTTCGGGATCCAAGCTCAACAAGAAAGCAGCTACTTCAACATGCACTTCGTCGACTCCGCCCAAAGCTGGCGGAAAAGGTGGTTCTACGTCGTCGACAACAGCTCGGGTGGGATTGTAGAGTTCCACCCGTTCGCTGTTCTAACCAGGCGAAAGTCTTGGGGGCACAAGATGTCAACCGAAGAGACGCAGACTGTTGCGCCTTTACTCGCGAGAGTAGCCGCTCTTCGGGACCAGACCGCGGGAGTTGTGCTCAACGGGATGCATCTGGCGAGCATCTTCTTGAAGCGCAGGATCCAGCCGCTCCAACAGAGGCCCTCCGCCATGTGGGAGTATCAGGGCTCAGAAGATCCCAGTCGAGTAAGCCGCGAGGAACTTTCGAATGTAGAATTCGAGAAGAAAATCGCGGGTATCACCCGACTGAAGGTTGGAGAGAAATTCCCCGATTGCTCTGTTCAAGCCTTCGCCGCCTCAAATCCTCCCCCAGCCGAGGTTAGTTTCTTTCTCTTCTTTCGTTGTTGAGTTGTTCCTCTTTTCTCTGTTCAGAGTCTTAGTCGATAAGATTTTTCTTGTCTTCTTCTTGCATTTGCAGAGCCTAGCCATGGCGGACTGCTACCCGCCAACCACGGGGGAAGCCGCCTCAGAACAAGTGTCGAGCCATCAAGACGGCGCGATCGACACCAGCGTCGCCAATGCCTCTTCGAGTTCAGAGCACGATTCTTCGGATGACGTTGCGGACTCGAATGGCGCTCCGACGAAACGTCATCGGGTAGATGAGGATGAAGCTACTTCCAAGGACAAATCCTTGGAAGCATCGCCCAGTCAAGCTCCCATCCGTGCGACTCCGCTTCGTTCCCTTGCTCCTTCGCCCTCGTTCCCAGTGATGACGCCCGCTTGGAACGCGGACTTGCTGGATGACGATGAGGATGACGAGTAAGTGTTTTTTCCTTAATCTTGGTCGAACATCTTCTGTGCTTCAATATCGATTGTTTCTATCTTTCGGTGCAGTCTACAGATGATCAGTCCTCGCAGGTACGCCGCGGCCGTTCCTCCCGAGAAGAAAAATAAGGCCAAGGATGCGGGTGAAACTCCCACCGCGGGCACCGTCCAAAACTCTCCCAGAGCGGCTCCTGAAGCTGCGACTGTGGAGCGTGGAGCCCCCAGCTTTGCTGTTAGGACTTCAGTTTCTAAGGAAGTGACGGACAGCTCCGCGGATCCGCTCTTTCGCGCCACCGGCCAGGTAAAACTTCGTCTTCTGTCTTCAAATTTTTATCGGGTGCACGACAGTGCTCCCGATGGGAGTAGCCCCCGAGGCTGTAGTCGACCGCATGCGGTCGGCTACAGGCTCAAAGTCTGGTTTAATTCTTCTTCACGATTCCATTTTTTATCGGGTGCACGGCAGTGCTCCCGATGGGAGTAGCCCCCGAGGCTGTAGTCGATTGTAGATAATCGGGTACAGACTCAAATTTAATCCATTTAACTCTTCCGTCTTCGTGCTTTTGCAGTCGCTCGTTGATTCTCTTGCGGCGATTGGCCGCCGCGTCATTCTCGCTGAATCGGATTGCGAGTCCCTTCGAACGGACCGTAGCCGACTTCAAGCTGAAAACGACCTCCTCAAGGGTAAGTTCTATTATCTCTTTATCTTCACTGTCCTGTGAATTCTTGATTTCTGATAAGCATCCTTTCGCAGCTCGATTTGAATTTGCGGAATCCGAAAGGGTCAAACTTTCTGAGCAGGTAACTGCTCGAGAGGCTGACCTTACGGCCGTTCGCCAAGAGCTGGAGGCTTCCCGCATGTAATCGGAAGATTTTAGTCGACAGCTTGCGGATGCGCGGAAGGCCCTGAAGGAGCAAGTTGAGGCTGGCAGTAAAGCCGACAGTGACATTGTCGAGTTCCTCCGTCCCCCTTGCGGAACGTTTTGCGGGTAAGTGCATTTTGCGACTTCTGATATTTTTTCACTGAACTTTGCTAAGTTCGGTCTTCTTTGTTCACAGGTCTTTTGGATGTCCCTCTAGAGATCCCTGGGCTCCAGCGGGTGGACGTGCTAACCGACACACTTGCACAACTCAAGAGACATTCCGATGGAATTCTCTCTCTGATTAACGATGCCTCCCAGGCATTGGTGCGAGTGCATGATCGCATTGTTGCCGGCGGCACTCCTACGCCTGCGCTAGATGATCTGCTGAAGGCTTTTTCGGAAGGCGGTCTTCTGGATGCCTTCGCAGTCGCTCAATTAGAGGCTGGCGCGAAGACTGCGATCCAATTTGCTCTGGCGCACGGAGTCGAAGGGTTGGAGGAGGCTTACTCGTCCATTCCAGTCGATCCTTCCACGGGCAAAAAGGTACGGCTCTCCCGTTTTGGCGAGCAAGCCGCCATTCTTGCTCGGAAGCTTTCTGAGATTTTTGCTCGGAAGAAGGGAGGGTCGACTGGCGCTAGTGGGAGCACCAATGTAGCCTCGTAGTTTTTTTTTTCCTTATTTCCTTTCTTGAATGTAATGAACCTTGGGATGTATTCCCGTACCTTTGTTGTCCTTGATCGAAGCATTTATCCTTTGGAATTTTTATTCTTTTTGTTTGTGCCTTGTCTCCCGATGGGAGTAGCCCCCAAGCGTGTTTAGTCAGATGTGCGACTAGAAACAACTCGAGTAGGGCATCTCACTTCTTTCCTTGTACATCTTCCAGGCTACTGTGTTTGCCGGGGAAACTTCTAGTGGACGTGGTAATCCAGTAAATCCACTTGTGGCCGCCGTGGGCACTTTTGCTGGCCTCCGTCATAAGGTTCAGGAGGGTGAGCGTCGGCTGAAAGCTCTGCGCGGGGTGGCTGATGTGGCGATATCCAAACAGAAATTGGCGGCTGAGCGCGAACAATTTCTGATGGACGAACTATCTTCAGTCGCGAGGGAGTTGCTATGTAAGTGGTGCAGCCCCCGTGCATTTTTCCTCCTTTTGTATTCTTCAGCTGACTAAGTGCGTCTGCCCTTCAGTTGTTAGACCGGATGACAGGGAGGAAAAGCAGTGGGTGGAAAACCACGTTCACCAAGAGGCTAACAGCCCAAAACCTCATGCGAATAACTTCTGGTCTGATCGCAGTCGAGGGTTTGTGATGGCCACCTTGAGATTCCGAGTGCTGCAGGCGAGAATTCTCGTGGGTTCTTTTCACGAGGTCTTGATCGCGATGAATGCAGCTTTTTATCCACTCGAAAGGGTCCCGAAGACTGGAGCTATCTACTCAGGCTGTTTAGTCGGGAAGAGGAGGTTCGCACGTGCGTACGCAAACAGATGACGTGCGGCGCGGTTGTGGCTCTCTCCTTTGTCCGAATATGGCATCCTGAGATAGATTTGAACTCCGCAGCTCGGCGTCTAGATTATGCACTCGAGGACATCACACCTTTTTATGATGTTGTACGCCCTGCAGCCGAGAAGATTATCCGAATGACCTCTGAAGAGGTAGATAGGATCTTAGCGACTGAGAATGCTCAGCGTTTTGACTGATCTGTCGGATGTGAGTATCCTGTAAACTGTTTATAGTTTGTAAAAATTGTTGTAAGGTGTGTAACCTTGTATTTGATGATATTTCTTTGAGATGCTAAGTTCTTAGGTGTAGCCCCCGTGTGTGCGATGGGGTGTGTACCTGTGACTTGTAGCATGCAGTAAACAAGAAGCTTCGGGTAAATATGATGAGGAAATCATGTATTTTTATTGCAATGACTGAGAAGTCATGTATTCGAGCTACAAAAATTGGCTAGTATAGCCTTATTGTTGTAGAAACAAGTAAACCTAGGGTAGAACTTGCGGAGTTGTGCAATATTCCATGGATTGGAATAGATTCCTCCGGTCGCTGGATTTTTGAGCCTGTAGGCTCCTCCTGGGATAACTTCGTGTACAATGAAGGGTCCTTCCCAAGGTGGTTCGAGTTTGTGTCCTTCCTTCTGCTTGAGCCGCAATACTAAGTCACCTACCACGAATGACCGGTGGCGTATGCGGCGACTGTGATAGTTGCGTAGCGATTGTTGATAAACTGCGGATCTTGCGAGTGCGATGTCCCGCATTTCGTCGAGTGCATCTATATCGTCTGCAAGTGCTTTGTTGGAGGTTTCTTCGTTGTAGGCCACAACCCGTGGGGCGCTGAATCGAACTTCCTCGGGAAGGACTGCTTCCGCCCCGTATACCATAAAAAATGGTGTGTATTTTGTAGACCTGTTTGGGGTTGTCCGGAGGCTCCAGAGTACGGAGGGTAGCTCCTCTGCCCAATGCCCTGCTGCAGGGTGCAGACGGTCGAGTAGTCGTTTCTTGATCCCAGCCGAAACTAAGCCGTTGGATCTTTCGACTTGTCCATTCGTTTGCGGGTGGGCGACCGAAGCAAACTTGAAATTGATGCCTTTCTCTTCGCAGAACTGCTGTGTTTCCTTTGCCGTAAAGTTTGTACCGTTATCTGTAATGATGTCGTGTGGCACACCGAATCTGCATATGATGGAATCGAGGAACTCCACGGCGCATTGGGCGCTAGCCGAAGTTACTGGTCTTGCCTCTATCCATTTTGTGAATTTGTCGACTGCGACCAGCAGATGTGTATATCCACCGGGTGTGGATCTGCGTAATGGTCCAACCATGTCTAGCCCCCACTGTGCAAAGGGCCAGGCGATGGGTATCATGTGCAACTCCGTGGTGGGTGCGTGCGGCTTTGGCGCGAATCGCTGGCAGGCGTCGCATCTATCGACCAGGTTTTTTTGCATCGGTGGCTGCTGTGAGCCAGTAGAATCCTGCTCGAAAGGCTTTTCCTAATATCGCTTTCCAGCTAGCATGATGTCCGCAATCACCCTGATGTATGTCCCGTAGTAATTCCTTGCCGTCTTCGGGTGCGATGCAACGCTGAAGTACTCCCGAGATGCTTTGTTTGTATAATTCTCCGTTAACCACCCGAAAGGATTTGCTACGCCTGATTAGCTGTCGCGCCTCACGTGGATCGGCCGGGAGCTGTTTGTTTAGCAGGTAGTCAAGATATTTCTGCGTCCAGACTGGTTCGACCAGAAAAACCTGCCGTGATATGTTATGAGTAAGCTCGATAAGCGCGATTTGCGGGCTGACCTCTGTTTCCATTGTTGCGGGTGTTTCTGCGGGTTTCTTCAGTTTGATTGATCTCTTAATCATTCGCTCGAAATATATCCCTGGCGGTATGGGTGTGTTCGTGGAACCCATGTTGGCCAGTCTGTCTGCTTCTTCATTGCTAGATCTTGCAATGTGTTTTAGCTCGCACCCTTTAAAGCTCCCTTCGAGTAGGTTGTACATGTCGCGATATGCAACCATGTTTTCAGCAATGGCGTCACATTCTTTCATCGTTTGCTGCACTATGAGGTTGGAGTCGCCGTAGATCATTAATCGGGTAGCTCCACAGGCGATTGCCATCTTCATTCCGTGCAATAATGCTTCATATTCTGCGTCATTGTTCGATGCCGGGTCATCGGGTGGAAAATCCAGTCGCAAGACGTACTGCAGTTTGTCTCCGCTAGGTGAGATGAGGACGATTCCTGCTCCTGCTCCTTCGTTTCTCTTGGATCCATCGAAGTACATTATCCAATTGCTCGTATACTCGGGTGGCCCGGGTGTTTGCAGCTCTGTCCATTCGCTGATGAATTCCACGAGAACTTGGGATTTGACTGCGTTGCGTCCAGCATAGGTGATGTCCCAGGCGCCCAGCTCGATGCTCCACTTTGCTATTCTTCCGGATGCCATAGGGTTGTTCATGATTGTCCCGAGTGACGCGTCATTAACCACTGTGATGGCGTGTTCCTGGAAATAATGTTTGAGCTTTCGAGCTGTGAGAACAACCCCGTATGCAAGCTTCTGATAGTGAGGGTAGCGTTGTTTGCATGGCGAAAGTACTTCGCTGATGTAATATATTGGTCTTTGAACTCCGTATGCTTTGCCGTCTTCAGGTCTTTCGACTACGATCGCTGTGCTGATGACCTGGTTTGTAGCGGCTAAGTATAGAAAAAGTGGCTCCCTTTCTTGCGGTGTCGCCAGGATGCGCCTGCTTTGCAAGGACCGCTTCAGATCTGCGAACGCTTTTTTAGCTTCGGGTGTCCATTCGAATTTGTCCGTCTTCTTCAGTAATTTGTAGAAGGGTAGTGCCTGCTCTCCCAATCGTGCGATGAATCTGCTCAGGGCTGCTAGTCGTCCGTGCAATAATGCTTCATATTCTGCGTCATTGTTCGATGCCGGGTCATCGGGTGGAAAATCCAGTCGCAAGACGTACTGCAGTTTGTCTCCGCTAGGTGAGATGAGGACGATTCCTGCTCCTGCTCCTTCGTTTCTCTTGGATCCATCGAAGTACATTATCCAATTGCTCGTATACTCGGGTGGCCCGGGTGTTTGCAGCTCTGTCCATTCGCTGATGAATTCCACGAGAACTTGGGATTTGACTGCGTTGCGTCCAGCATAGGTGATGTCCCAGGCGCCCAGCTCGATGCTCCACTTTGCTATTCTTCCGGATGCCATAGGGTTGTTCATGATTGTCCCGAGTGACGCATCATTAACCACTGTGATGGCGTGTTCCTGGAAATAATGTTTGAGCTTTCGAGCTGTGAGAACAACCCCGTATGCAAGCTTCTGATAGTGAGGGTAGCGTTGTTTGCATGGCGAAAGTACTTCGCTGATGTAATATATTGGTCTTTGAACTCCGTATGCTTTGCCGTCTTCAGGTCTTTCGACTACGATCGCTGTGCTGATGACCTGGTTTGTAGCGGCTAAGTATAGAAAAAGTGGCTCCCTTTCTTGCGGTGTCGCCAGGATGCGCCTGCTTTGCAAGGACCGCTTCACATCTGCGAACGTTTTTTTAGCTTCGGGTGTCCATTCGAATTTGTCCGTCTTCTTCAGTAATTTGTAGAAGGGTAGTGCCTGCTCTCCCAATCGTGCGATGAATCTGCTCAGGGCTGCTAGTCGTCCGTGCAATAATGCTTCATATTCTGCGTCATTGTTCGATGCCGGGTCATCGGGTGGAAAATCCAGTCGCAAGACGTACTGCAGTTTGTCTCCGCTAGGTGAGATGAGGACGATTCCTGCTCCTTCTCCTTCGTTTCTCTTGGATCCATCGAAGTACATTATCCAATTGCTCGTATACTCGGGTGGCCCGGGTTTGCAGCTCTGTCCATTCGCTGATGAATTCCACGAGAACTTGGGATTTGACTGCGTTGCGTCCAGCATAGGTGATGTCCCAGGCGCCCAACTCGATGCTCCACTTTGCTATTCTTCCGGATGCCATAGGGTTGTTCATGATTGTCCCGAGTGACGCATCATTAACCACTGTGATGGCGTGTTCCTGGAAATAATGTTTGAGCTTTCGAGCTGTGAGAACAACCCCGTATGCAAGCTTCTGATAGTGAGGGTAGCGTTGTTTGCATGGCGAAAGTACTTCGCTGATGTAATATATTGGTCTTTGAACTCCGTATGCTTTGCCGTCTTCAGGTCTTTCGACTACGATCGCTGTGCTGATGACCTGGTTTGTAGCGGCTAAGTATAGAAAAAGTGGCTCCCTTTCTTGCGGTGTCGCCAGGATGCGCCTGCTTTGCAAGGACCGCTTCACATCTGCGAACGCTTTTTTAGCTTCGGGTGTCCATTCGAATTTGTCCGTCTTCTTCAGTAATTTGTAGAAGGGTAGTGCCTGCTCTCCCAATCGTGCGATGAATCTGCTCAGGGCTGCTAGTCGTCCTGCGAGCTGCTGTACTCCGCGTAGATTGGTTGGCTCCTTCATAGTCAATATGGCTTGTATTTTCTCCGGGTTGGCTTCGATGCCTCTGGCGGATACCAGGTACCCGAGAAGTTTGCCTGCGGGGACGCCGAAAACGCATTTGGTCGGATTGAGCTTGATCCGATATGCGTTAAGGGCGTCGAATGTTTCTTTAATGTCCCCGAGGAGTGTGTCCTCCACTCGAGTTTTGATGACAATGTCGTCGACGTACACTTGTACGTTTTTGCCAATGAGATTGGCGAGGCATCTTTGCATGCAGCGCTGATATGTTGCGCCTGCGTTCTTCAGCCCGAAGGGCATTGTCGTGTAGCAGTATACACCGTGTGGTGTGATGAAAGCCGTCTTCTCCTCGTCTTCCTTTTTCATGCGGATTTGATATCCTGAATAGGCGTCTAGAAAGGAGAGACGCTGGCAACCTGCCGTAGAGTCCACGATCTGGTCGATTCGTGGTAGAGGAAAGTTGTCCTTGGGCAGTATTTATTTAGTGACGTGTAGTCGATGCACACCCGAAGGATATCCGTGTTTTTCTTGGGGACCAACACCGGGTTTGCTAACCAGGTGGATATTTTGATCTCCCTGATGAAGTTTGCGGCTAGCAATCTGTTTACTTCTTCTCCAAGCGCTTTCTGCTTAGGTTCTGAAAATCGTCGAGTCGTCTGTTTGATAGGTTTGGCGTCAGGAAAGACTTCGAGTGAGTGCTCGGCAAACTCCCTGGGTATTCCTGGCATATCTGAGGGCTGCCAGGCGAAAATCTCCCAGTACTCACGGAGGAGTTTGACGAGCGCGCCTTCCTATGCTGGCGAGAGGGTTGTGGAAACCATCGCCGTCTTCGCGGAGTCTGTCGGGTGCACTTGGTGCTTGCGAGTATCGCTGTTGGCGCTGAATTCCAGTTCGGGTGCGTTTTTCTTCGTGAGGGGCATAACGGAGTGGTCCGTTGTTTTTGCTAACTCTTGAAGTTCTTCTTGCATCCCGAAAGATTTTGCGATCTCATTAAATTCTATGTCGCACTTGTCCGATTTCTGGAAGTCTCCGTCAATGGTGATCACACCGTATTCGCCAGGTAGCTTGAGCTTCAAGTATGCGTAATGTGGCACGGCCATGAATCTGGCGAACGCTGTTCGACCAAGAATGGCGTGGTACTGTGAGGGCCAGTCGACGACTTCGAAGTCCAGGAATTCCCTTCTGTAGTTGCGTGGGGAGCCCAGTACAACTTCTAAGTTGATTGTTCCGAGTGGACGGATTGCTTTGCCCGGGACTATCCCGTGGAAGGATGTTTCTGATTCCCTTAGGCCGTCCAGATTTTTGTTCATTCGACGGAGTGTATCCGCGTAGATGATGTTGATGCCACTGCCACCGTCCATGAACACGCGGGCCAGGTCATAATTGCCAATTTGAGCTTGAATGACGAGGGCGGCGTGTCCCGGCCGATAGACTCGTGGTGGGTGGTCTTCTTTCGAGAACGTGATTGGCTGATCGGCCATCTTCAGGTACTCGGGCTTTGTTGGTGGCGTCTGCACTGCCATGCATATTTGTCTCGAGTTAGTCTTTTGAGCTCTGCGAGAGGGGCATACCTTCTGTATCATCCCGAGGAGTTGTCCATGCGGAGTCGGGTATGTATTTGCTCCCGCGTTTTGTTGTGGTGGCGCTGGTAATGCGGCGAGCGCCATGTTTGGGTTGGTCGGTGGAGGTGGAGGCGGTGGTAGCTGGAATTGTTGTCCCCCTCCTGGCAGTGGTGGATAGTTTTGGGTGGAAGCAAATCTTTTCTTGGCGAGCGCGTCCGAGATTTCGATGAACTTTCGGCAATCCTTGAGAAGGTGTGTTGCTTTAGTCTTGCCCGTGCGCTTGTCTGTGAATAGATGTAGCGAGCAGTGCGCATCGAGGTCTTCCTCGGGTGATTTTTCTTCTGCCTTTGGTTTCCACTCGCGACTTCCACGACGACCGGAGTCGCGACTTCGCGTGAATTCTGCTGCCACTAGTTCTTCTCTATCATCGTGGTCGTAATATTTTCTTCTCTTCCTTCGTCCGTGGCGTCTTCCTCATGTGCAGGTGATGATCCTCTTTCGTTGCGTACTGCATCTTCTCCATTGGCCCATTTTTCGGCTATGACCATGAGCTCCCCGATGGTTTTGGGCGCGGCTCTGCCGAGCTCTTCTCGAAACGCAGTTCTTCTTGCTCCTTTGGCAAAGGCCTCAATCGCCACTTCTTCAGAGATTGTCCCAGCGGTGTTCCTGAGCGTGTTCAATCGCTGGATGTATTCTCGGGTGGATTCACCGCTTTTCTGTTTGCAGGCTCGTAGTTCTTCGATTGTAGCCGGCCTCTTGTAGGTCGACTGGAAGTTCTTGCAGAAATCACGGTGTAGGTCATCCCACGATGCGTAGCAAGATCGCGGTCTCCTCTCCAGCCAGCTGCGAGCTGCTCCGGCTAGGTGCAAATTGAGGTATTGCATGGCCGTGTTCTTGTTACCACGTTGGCATTTCACTGCCGTGAGGTAGTCGCTCAACCATTGGGAGGGCTCGAGTGAGCCGTCGTACTTTGTCACTTCCGTGCTGAGCTTGAATCGCTTGGGTAGGGGCGCCTCGCGGATACTACGGGCGAAACATAGTGCGCCGCAGGTTTCGTCATCCGAAGAGTCGGACGATGACCGATCGCGATATCTTGACGCTCTTGCTCTATCCACTTTGTTTTGCGCAATGTCTGATCGCGCGTCCCGTCCGGGTTGATCGCGGTCGGAGTTCTTCCGTGGTTCCTTGCTTCGTTTGCGTGAACGGCTGCCGCGGTGTCGCGGGCTTTTTTCTCGGGCTGCCGTCGCCACTGCTTCGACTGTCATCACGGCGGCGGGCTTCTTTCCCTCGGCCACGACGTGGCGACTTGTCTTTTCTTGGGAAGAGCTTCTGTGCCTGCGAGGCGTTTCCTTGTCTTTATCCTTCTCCAGTCGCTCCTTCTCCAATTGTTCTTTGCGATCGTGAGAGGCGAGCCTCGCGGCCGCCAGCCCTAGACCTTTGCGAATGTGCTTGTATTGTTCCACCCGAGGATCGCTATCCGTTGGCTGATTCATCTGCATGTAGGTTGCTGCGGCTAGGATCGCAGCGGCTGGGGTTTGCGGGTAGACGTTACCATCGTCGTCGACCCTCATGAAAGAAGACGTGGTAGACCTGTTGGTTCCAGCCATAGATTCGTGGTCCCTCGTCGACGCTGCGGGTCCCTTCCCCCTAGGTCGGGTGCCGACTGAAGGAGCGTGGGATAGCTCGAGTCGACGTTGGCTTGATTCATCCGCCGCTCTCCTGCGACGGGCTAGATCTGCTCGGGCATCCTTGATGTTTGAGGCCGCCCTCACTAAGTGATAGTGGTAGGCGGTTAGGTCTTCCTGTGTGGCTCCCTCCGCAGGCGGTTGGCTCTTTCGCATGGATTCCTTGGCTCTTTTCCAGGCTTCCCGAGAAACGCCGATTATATCGCGCTCGGTCGCGCTATATTCAGTTTCCGAGGGCTGTTCCGACCCTGCCATGCAGACTTGGGCCAGTTGTGGTCCGTGTGTCCTAGGCGTAGATCGAAAAGCTCTTCGCACCCGAGAGGGTTCCTCTGTCGAGAGGGTGTGGTAGTCGACTGCGTTGTAGCGGATGGACTCGCCGCTTTTTCCTGTAGGAAAACGCGAGTTGGCGGTTCCAGATTCGGTTTCAGATTCATCCGAGAAGTGGAGGATCCCGTCTCTGTTCGCCATGAAGTTGAAGCTCCCGAACGTCAGGGTGACGCTCTTCTCCAGTTCCTCGAACGCCGGGCGAGATTCCGGCGAGTGAGGCGTGACCACAACAGATCCGATCCGTATAGGATTGTTCGGAGCCGTAGTCGTTGGTTTCCAACGGGAGTTGGATGTCGATGAAGCCGAAGATGCCGGTGATCCAGCGCCTGCGATTCCCACAGACGGCGCCAATTGTCGAATCCCTGACTCGACAAGTCCCTTAGGTGACCCTATCGGGTTTCGATTAGGAGAAGTCATGGGCGCTGGTGAGATCGTCGGCTAGACAGAAGGCAAGATTTACCCAGGTTCGGGGCCCTCGTAGAGGTAAAACCCTTACTCCTGCCTCGTGTCGATCTGTATTGGATGATTAGATCGGTTACAGGTTGCTCGAATCGAGAGTAGATCTCGAGTTCTGAGGCTTTTTGGTCGTGCGGTATTGCTTGGTCCTCTCCTTGAGGGCTCTCCTGGCCTTATATAGATGGCCAGGTCTCGAGTCCTACCCGGAGAGGGTTCAAAACCCTAGCTAGGTCGGTTACAAAACTACCTAACTTAACCCGCAAGTTTAGTGCGGGTGGGCTTCTGATAGGCCTTCTGGAGTCATCCAAGGGCGCCTCTTATTGGGCCTTGACATTGGGCTTGAGAGGGGGTGTCCTTACCCGCAGGGTCCAAGATCTATGTCTTCGTCACACGGGTACAACATGATACCTATGACCTACCCGTCTGACGGGTAGGGTACGGGTATTACCCATGGGTATAAAAGTGTACCCATACCCTGCCCATACGGATCGAATACCCGTACCCACGGTTAAAATTGCCATCCTTAGCTCTATACATCCATTTTAACTCATTTCTCTGACCCTTATTTTGATTTTGAGAGTAAATAAAAGATACTCGCTCTGGTCTAAATTAATTGTCATGGGTTTGTCAAAATATAAATCTATCTCTACGCTAAAATACCTCTAGATGCATCCATATTTTGACAACTCCACGACAATTAATTTGAGACAGAGGGAGTACATCGGCGTTACTTGTTCCCCAATGTTCTAGGCATGGAAGAGTCTCTTCCACCAAGCATTCAAACCGGACGACTAAGGGCAACCACAGTGTTGCCAATTGCCAAATTGGCCACGTAGGACTAAATGGCACGATGCCAAACTAGTAGTTTTTCTACAGCGTATTGAAGCCAAATAGACATGCATGTGAAGCCAAATTGGCATGCAAGTGGACCCGGTTGATAACACAAGTAGAGTAGAAAATTATTTCTTTCCTAGTCATCCGGCTATGCATGCAATCTCTCTCCCACTCTATCACTCTTTATTGATTTTTTATTCACTTGCTCACTTTTGGCATCGGATCATCTAGCTGCGCCGGCTCCCAAATTTTTGGTTTTGGCAGCTCCACAGTGTAGCAAACCAATACCAAAAGCCAAATTTGTTATTTGGCAACCATATTTGGCACACACTGTGGATGCTCTAAGACCCAACACGACACATGTGTTTCCAGTTTCTACAGTGATAGTGCGATGCTGACCTGAGCCCTGCAGCGGCGCAACACTGAAAGCTTTACCTAAACCTTTGCTTTGCATCAATCGCAGCAAATACAATCCGTCAAAAAACAACTTTTCAATGCAGAAGACAAATAGATGGAGAAGAAGAATATGCACGCGACAGCGACCACCCTGCCAAATGAAACATTTATCTGACACCGCGGAAGTCCACTCACACTTATCCACCACTGAGAAAGTCCGCTCACTTCTGCACCATCCGCTGATTTTTGTCCGTATAAAGCACAGTTAAAGCTGCAATCATGCTAGGGGAGTAGACATTTGATGATAATAGGCTCGAGCCGCCCACCTCCTTCACAAATAAATCACCCTGTCGCTTGATTGGTTCGTAGAGAACCTGGAGCACTCGGTCAGCTGATTCAACTTGCAGCTGACGGACTTCATCGTTAAAAATCACCTCGCTGCACCGGTGAAAATGAGATAGCATATCATGAGGTCCAATTCAGAATGTAAAATGCAAATAAGTATTGCTCAAAAATCACAACAAATATATACCACATCCTTGGGAAAAGCAGCAGAAATCAGTTTAGCAATAAACCAGCAAGGAAAGCAAGCCACGTGAATTTCTGCGTATTGTGGAACCTACCATCTATTGATGCTATCTTTGAATTAGTGTATTCATATACGAAACATGATCAGTTATCGGCATTATGTTCGGCCTAACACTTCCACAGTCCACACCACAAGTATACCAGTAACATACAGGAAAACGCTGACAATATGTGAAGGAAAGCCTCAACCAGGCAAGGTGCGCTTAGGTGGGGTGGAACATGAACACATTCACCAGGCACGACTTTGCGTGACAAACCTACCCACAAGCACAAAAATAGGAGCACTCACCCCTATTGGGGTTTTCAAGCCAGGGGTAATTGGGCAAATGTGTAATCCCTACTTAAATATGGTTGAGCACATGAACTAAATGAGCTCACTAAACATATCTTACTTGCTGCTATCAATCAAGCACTAACAGATGTGCATCTGTCTACGTGTTTAATGAATACTATGTCCACAGAGTAATATTGACCTAAACGAGCTGGTACTGGTTAGTACTTGGAGTGACTTAATCAGGACGTGGTCTGGCTGCAACACCAGCTTTTGAACTGACAGAACAACTTATTTAGTTATCTGCTCAAAAAGTTCTAGTCAGTACCGCATCAGTAGGTCAATTAGAACGTTCACAGCAAGTTCAGTAGCTCAAATTAATCCCTTAATTTGGGGCTTAATTGACACATTTCACATAACTAGAAGCTTCCATTGTACTATTGAAAAAAAAGGGTATAGAGTGGACAAAAGTTACCTTAGTTTTGCAGCTAGTTTTTTATCTGTACAAGCTCGAAAAAGGATCTCAGGTACAATGGGAGAGTTCAAAAGAATGTTGGGCAGAGAAATAAAGTTAATCTTTTTCCTCAGGTGGATGAAGCACTCAGTGATGAAATGAGCTTGATAGGCCACTACACATGGTAGCTTTGCTAGCATTAGTTCCATGACAGCAGTTCCTGAAGTACATAGAGCTGCTTTACTAGCCTGACAGAAAAGAAGTAACACTTTCTTAGTTCATTCACAGAATACTGAATGTACAATCAAATTGGCCGCAGGCCACCTAGCAAGTAACTAGATCAACAACTAAGTCCCCTTTTGACTACTAGCACAATCAGACTTGGCTCTGCTTTAAGTTCCACATACTAACAATTTATCAATATGATCCATATTGCATTTAGCTCTCTTGGTTGGTACAATTTGCAACAAAAAATGTAGTTGATTTGAGATGTAACAGAGAAGCCTTAACATGTTTTTTCTGGAAAAACAAATAATAAACAACTAGGAAATCATTTTTGTCTATAACTAAACTGACAGTGGATAGATAACACAGAATCATTTCATAATTTTTCTACAAAGAACAGACAGGCATGGGTTGAATATAGTGTGGGAGAACCCACTGGATAAAGTAATCAATGGTGCTCTAGATTTCTCTTCATAGTGAGATTTTGATCCTATATTAGCCCAAGACAAGATGAAAATGCTAATGCTAACTTAACCAGTAATATTTTGGGGCTATAGCGCACAAGACGGCTATGCAGGAACACACTAACATGAATCCTTATCCTTTTTCCCACAAAAATAAAAAAACATGAATACTTTTGAACAAATAGGAATCCATCTTTACATATTAGCGTAGTATGGTGCTTTAAAATTTCTTCAGTCTTCACACCCACCAAATGAGTGAAAACATTATCAGCATTCCAAAATGATGATATCCAAAGGGTGAATTTGATGCATGAGAATTAGAGTCATGTGAGAAGTGAGCTTACATTGAATGCACCATATCTTTTTTCCAGGGACCCCCCAGGTATCAGTATCACTGGAAATGGCACTGATCGAACTTCATTTTCAACATAGGTCTTCACGTCCCGATGTGGAGCAACTGGGATGACTAGTGACAGTTCATTTAATGTGTGACTTAGATGTTGGGCAGTTCGCAAGAAGATTGGAAGCATACGAGCTACTTCCTGCATCCTGCTTCCAGGCAGCATGGTTAAGATTGTGGCATCTATCAAAGGAGTATTTCTCATTAGGAAATAGACACATGCATTAATAGCACAACAGTCACATACATATTAAGATTTTCCCTAGTGAGAAATCTTGGAACAGTTACAGAGAGATGAATAAACTAGCAGCTTGAAATCCCGCGCACAAAATCCAGATATGATGTCTTGCGAGAATGGAATCCTTGCATTGTGTAAAACAAAAATATGTCGACCACATAAATAATATAAGGATAACAGAGTTGACCATATCATCATCTCCTAGTTCTATATAGTCTCCTTTTTAGCATTACCTATGTTTTCCTTGTTTCACCGGATCGCAACTTGTAGGTCAAATTTTAAATGCCATCACAAGATAAGGATAGATGCTAAGATATTTGGCCTTCCATTTGCTCTGCATCTCATGTAAAACGGATTTGACTATATACTTACTTAGCTGGCAGTGGCAGTTGGTACTGAGAATTGATAGTGTGCAGGTGTAACAACATTTCAATGTAAGTTAATATTGGCCAGAGTGGTCTGTACATTTAAGGTTGCTCTACTGGCAGACATGGACAATTGCCGTTAGTTTTTGGTAAACAATATGTGGTTCTTCGTTATTCCAAGATCCATAGAAACAGCATGCCGTCCAGAAGTTATTGGCAACCAAACTGTAATAACTTCCATGTTGTGTGTTTCCTTGATGATAATTCATAGGAATGCATCGATCGACATATTTTAATACCATGTGATGAAATAACTACAATAATCAACATATAAAATACACAAAAATCTGATAAATACCGGGAAACCCCATAAAAACGAAGAAACGATCGTATGAATAACAATTAACAATCTAATTGTGGGCATAATGAATGACACATTTATTTACCTGGGGACAGTCCATACTCCAATCGAAAAGCTTCAGCACTTTGTTGATGCATAGACTTGTCAGAAGATAACTCCGGGTCCTAGGTAATTTTGGCAGACATAAGGTATACGAAACTGAAAATGACTAGTCTTAGTGATTCATTTACATGATATTAGCAATTTCAGTAGATCAGATAAAAGTGCTTAGTTTTTGAGAAATGGAACATTTTAGTCACTTGTAGAATACAAGATAACTTTATGTAGTTATACTCCATGTCAACATCATTCTCAGCATAGCAATTTTTTATGCACAATCTCAAAAGAATGCAAGAGAACACCACTCTCTCTCAATTCTCTCAAACCTTATTCTCGTATATACAAATTTAGTGCTAAGCATGATCTAGCCTCTACTCTACCCCTCTAGTGTGCCCCAAATTACTTCTACCACGCTTTGGATGAGATTTTGGCTCCTTCGATTCCTATGTGCATGCTAAGATTTGTGTTCTCCCACCCGTCCTCTTCGAAAGTGAGTATGAGCCCTGAGCAGGACTACTATTAAGAATTCTTTCTCCCAGTCCTAATGGATATGAGTCACCTTCTCGGCAAAGGAGATGCATCAATGACAATGACAAGTGAACTTCGAAATTTGGACTAGATCTCACCTTGACATTACTCCTATGAAGTGATACTGGAAAATAAATAGCCAATAGTCATTCATTATAGTAAGTAGAAGGTCATTATGCAACAGATCTTAATGAGACATCTGGCAAGAAAACAAACATAAAGTATATCTGTTTGTGTGCGTGGGTGGGTTGAGTCTTGGACAGAATATCTTCAGTTCAGTATCAGGTTAATAGCATTGATGTTAAAACAAAGACACGATTCCAACCACATCCTTTTCTTTGAAGTAAGTCCCTACCACATTTAAGTCAGCAGCATCGTCCAATAAGGGATGACCAACATATGTAGCAGGCAACCCATTTAATCTGCAAATTTCCTCTTCAAATGGAAGGATACACATATGGTCCACCAAATTACGCAACTTCGAGAGCCTGCTTTCACCACCTTTCCAGGCCCAGAATGATGGTGCAACATAATGGACATGTAGAGCGCTATCAATCTTTTGACTGTATCTACCTGGACAACAGAAATACTTTACCATATTTGCTCATGAGAAATAAATGTAAATTTGGTTGTTTGAATTAAATTATGGTATGGTAACAAAATGTTTAACTGAAATACCTTACATTTTAATTGCTGCAGAAGGCGAAACGAGAACCCCTTTGAATCAACGGTAACTACAACATGAGGTCGAAATGATATTGCGGCATCTACAGTATCCGAGATCTTCCTCTGCAAAGCTAAAATAAGTATAATCTTCATTCAAGTGCATACAAACAGCAAGCAAAGCACGAGACACACCAGAGATGCACCTTGACATTATATATGTGTGGCAGCAGTTCCCACAAACCCATTATGGCAATTTCTTCCATTGGAAAAAGTGATTGCAAGCCTTCCTTGCACATTAATTCCCTGCATCGATAAAAATATGTTTATTGATCAAGTAAATGAACAATTAAGCTTACAAAAAATGCGGGTTTGTCTCCACGAAAAAATATGTGGGGATAAGTAAACGATTAAAGAACGGTGCTGAACTGATTAACTCACGGATATTTTGAGCACATGAAAATTAACTCATTTTGCGTCCAAACAAATAGAACACAAAGAAACAGCTGGCTGTAAACATCAACCCGCTGGCATTCGATCAACAAGTATGTGCATACATCAACAAGATCAAACATAACTGTCCAACAGTGATAACTCCACAACAATTGATTCTCCGTTTTGTTTTCTTCTGAAGAGGAGAGAACAATTATGTTTTCTGTCTTCTCAAGTGTGTCCCACAAACATTTGATCCCCAGTTTTCTTTCTTTGCTCTAAATCCTCTCCAATGTTGACATATCGGCTTGAAAACAGAAAGAGTGGGATAGTGTCCTTAATTATTCTGGAACTGATGAACCAATTGCCTAAAGGAGAACCATAAACTAGTATAGATGAATTAAAAAGATAGAATTCCCTGCTCCTGTCACTCGACTGAAATTTGGAATCCTAACAAAATACTAACTAGAATTTTCCCTCTTCCTTCCCGCAGACTTATGTTTCAAGTGTCCACGGAACTGCAGATGGAACCTAATCCTATGACCAACACATAATCTGAACACATGAACACTTTTTGAAGGGAATAGATAAGCACTCCAGAGCTAAACCCCCATCCTAGTTTCGTGCAGGCCCAATTATATATTGTATGAATCGTTTTTCGAGAAACAGCAACCACAAAGTCTTTATGTGAAATGGAGATTTGTAACTGTAAAATGCACCGATGTACATTGGCATGGAAAATCAACATAAAGCTCAGTGGTCTCATAGCTTTTATCAAATATATTCAATGGGATCAAAACGCAGTAATACTTTGCTAGCACAGAAAGCTGCCAGAAATGTAGGGACGGGAGTTAAACCAGACCCGCCAACGCCAGCGAAACGGACGGGTACGGGGGAAAGCTTCCTGAGGGACGCCATGAGGCGCGAGGCGAGCGAATCGCCGGAGACTTCACCGGCGACAAAGAACAGCCGAAGTTCGCCATCCCGGGCCGCTGCGTCGAACACCCTCCCGTGGGAATAAGCGCGTGAACGTAGCCTGGACAGCAGCCCCAACTGGCGCCCGGCGGCAGGGATCAATCGTGACAGCATCAGCCACAAGAGGAGGAGGGCGGCGACGGCGGAAGGAAAGGGGAAGGCAACTGGGTAAGCGGGGTTGGAAAACGGAAATACACAGATGCCGTGGTCGAATGTTGCAGACTTTAGTTTGAAAACGTATTTTGGCTACAAAATTTAGAAAAAAACCAGCGGATTTGAGGTGCGGTGTTTGGCTTCCGAATTCTAGTTGTCTCTGGTATTTTCAAAAAACAAATATAGTGATATTTTGAAGTTTACAAATTTATAAGATGATGATATGTGGATAGCAAGATGTTATGGTGTAAACTATAGAGAAATGGAATGAATGAAATGTATCTAAGAAGAAAGGAAGCCATAGTTACATACACATGTTTTTATGAACGGTTTTGTTAAATCTCAGTCGACTGAGATTTTCTTAAGTCTCAGTCACTTTTGGGAAAAATGCAACCGCAGTTAAAAAAAAGTGCAATTGCACGTTTCTTGACAGAAAAGTGCAACGGTGCGGTTGCACTTTTCTGCTCAGAAAAGTGCAATTGCACTTTTATTTAAACTATAGCTGCACTTTTTTGATTTGACTGAGACTTAAGAAAATCTCAGCCGACTGAGACATAGGCAATCTCTTTTACGAATAAAGTTTTGCTAGATAATATTTTGTATTTAGGGTACTCCCTTTGAACGCGAATAAATGTTCATCTAGTTTTTGTCAATAATCAAATTATTAAATTTTGACCAATCTTATAGATAAAAATGTTAGCATTTATATGACACTAAATCAGTATCATCAGGTTCGTCTTGACACGAAGTTCCAAAATATGTCAATTTAATGTCATTTATGTTACTACTATTTTATATAAAATTTGTCAAATTTTAAAAAGTTTGACTAAAAATAAAATTTATAAGTGCACTTATTCAAGAACGGAGGGAGTACAAAGAAATAAAAAAATTGATTCTGAAAAGTAAAAAATATAATTCATTTTTTCTTCCAACATTTTTCTTTTTATGCATATCACGTGTGAAAAGATATCTATACTTCTTACAAAGCAAAACCCCACTAATTTGCATTAATGATTTTTCTATCTCAACATGCAAGCTATCCACATCATTTATTCTTCTAGCCAATCAATTGTCCACGTCATCTCCACTTATATTTATTAATCACTACATGCAAACTACATATTATCCATTTATTAAACCATCAAATTATTCATATTAATAATATAAAATATATACTATGATCAACTAAAATTTGTATATTATCTTAGAAAATATAGTGTATCACATCTCTTAAATTTTGTTTACAAAGTAGTGCAAATTTTAAAGCGATCACCGCAGCAACGCGCGGGGTATCCTTCTAGTCTTGATAAATTGTTTGTACATGCTAAACATGTATATGCACATGTGTGCTTTCTCTCAATTCCGAAGACCTAAAAAATAACTTTTTTATATATATGTATCACGGAAGCTCAAGAGATTAAAAAATTGATGGATTTGAGAACTTTGTCATTTTGTTTTCCTAAAATGCCCCTCTGATAACATTTTAGGCAGACATGGCTCATGCAAAAACTTTTTAATTGGTTCTGGACACCGAATGATGGAAATATTCCCTATAGGCAATAAAAAAGTGTTATTAATCATTTTTTTCATGATTAAGTTTATGTTTTGTGTTATAATTGGTTTATTTCGGTAGTGCGTATTCGAAGGAAAACCCTAATACATGTGTGGAATATAAACATCACTGATATCTCTGGCTATGCCTCTATGATCGGTTCATATATTATTATAATCTTAGTTTCCTTACTATGTGGCAAAGGACAAGGTGTTGTGGTGTTCCCACTAATGTATGTCATCCGAGTTGTTTGGGAAAATAACGACGATGGATAAGACCCCATTAGTATACCGTTGAAACACATTGTCACTATTGTTATCGGTAGTTTTAGTGTTACCATCATTATGATTGTTTGATCATAAGACACATTTAGAACTGGACACGAAATGGACATGATGGGTACTTCCAAACGTTACACAACATAGTAGGGTAATTATAAAGTTGGTATTTCTTTTTACCGATAGTATGCTAGGTTTCTATATGATGTTGTTGCGGGAATTGCTGCTCCTGGCGATGGAGAGATACACTTGTATGGTTACGTAGATGAATAACAAAAAATCCTAACAACGATAGCCGATAAAGTCAAGACCTATTACTAGGCATATATGAAATAACTGAGAAGATCGGTGATCATACCCTTGAAGACCGAAGGCGGGGATTACGCTCCCACACAAGCGTTTCTGAGGTAGATGAACGTAGTCGACCTAAAGGTCGTGTAGTCAAAGCAGAAGCGACCAAGTGCTACAAAAGGGCAACACCTCGTAGTTTTACACACATATGGTGTAAACGATGACTTCTGGGCTCCGGTCCAGCAAAGCAGCGAAAGTTGGAGAATTGGACCGAAGACGCCACAACATGACGATGTGCTTATGGTGGAGAGAACCTCGACTCATACGCAACTCGAAAATGGGAACCACGAGGTGAGAGGATATATATATATATATATATATAGAGAGAGAGAGAAATTTATGTGGTTTGGTAGGAGTGGTGCATTCCTATTTAAAGGAGGAGAAGGAGGGGCAACCTCCTTGGCTTAGCCATGTGGGACTAATCCCACATGCCTAATAAGGCCAACGGAGGGCGGTCGCACCCCATAATGGGCCCCAAGAGGCCCATGTGGCTAGCTCTCTTTTACCTCTCTCTTTTTCCCTCATTTTTCCCTGATGTGTCTCTTTTGCCACTAAGGCCCATTTAGGAAAAAAATAGGTTTAAAAATTAAATAAAAATATATTTAATTATTAATTACACTAACTAATAATAATTACATATTATTTAACTTATTCTAGCACCGAAACACCTTTCGTTGCCCTCCAATATCCATCGGATAAATCCCGGAACTATTCTGACTCTTTCCTCTCTTATTTTTCTTTGGTGTCAAATCAAGCCTAACGTCGATTGCCCTTAAGGACGTGTTTGGTTCAGGTACGTTAATGTAAACAACACTGTAATCGGTTCACGGGCGGTAATGGTAACCGAATGAGAAATTTCCTAAGTTTTTTGGTTCATCCTGTTTGGTTCATCCGGGTGACGGTAATGGATACCATAACACAGGTCCAAAAAGAGAAGAGATGGTTGTCCATGAAGATAAGAGCAACACCAAAGAGCAGAGGAGATCCCCTTCCCCCCGTGAGGTCAACCGCTGCAACTTGCTTGGTGTGCCGACGCGGGTAGTAAACGATATCAAGGCGAAATTTTGGGGGCCTGTACCACCACCAACGTCGGCCGCCGCATTTTGCCGGAGGACGGCTGGTGCGGGAGGAGATCTGGGCGGACGGGGTCGGGGCTGGATGCCTGGATAGATAGCATGCAGGTTCCTCTCGTTGGATCCTGCGGGAGGAGATATTGCGGTAAGGTAATCTGTTTCCGGTTGGGTTCGACCGGTAACAGTTTTTACCTAGGGGGTAATTTGCTTACGTGGGATCTATTTACGGGCAAAACAAAACAAACAAAACTATCGGTATGAGATTGCAGTGTAATCGGTTAAGGTCCCAAATTGAGCGAACCAAACACGTCCTAAGTGTGACACCATACGGTTCGCGATCACTCCATGCATGATCGAGATTCCTCTCCGATCAATGACCAACAACGGGATTTGGAAACCCATGGTGTCCCCTGTGAAATCCACGATTATATTTGTTGCGTGAACCTTAAACGCCAAGGTCTCACTCATTTTGCCAGGCGATACTTAGTTTGTCCATGACTCGATCTTCGGTATCTCCATACATAGTTCCATCTCATTACCGACAAACACATCTACTCGTTCGTGTGATGTTGCATTTTCGTGACCTAGTCACATGCTTGCAAGATTTACTTGATGCAACATCACCGAGTGGGCCCAGAATATCTATCCATCACCAGGATTGGAAAACACCACTCTTGATGCATACGCCTCTATGTATCCCTTTGCAAACCTGATATACGCCTTTATGATCACTCAGTTACATTCTGACGGTGGATGCAATCAAGGCAACCTCAAAGAGAGTGATTAAATATGATCTCACGGTCACAAATTTTGGGTACTGTGTTTTCTGTGTAACCACAATATTGAACTATGTGATTAGATCTTATTGTGATATTACATATTGGGTGTGTGTCCAGCACATCATTCAATTCAATGACATGATTCCATTGTCAATTACATAAATGTCCATGATAAGAAAACTTTGATCATTTGTTGCCCAATGGACTAGTTAAATAGAGGCTATCAGGGACTTGGTTTGTTTATATACCACGCGTGCATTAATGTTTCCTCTTAATACAGTCATAGCATGATATAAAACATATTATGAACAAATGAGATATGATAATAAAAACATATGTATTAATTGCCTCTAGGGCATATATCCTTCAGTATCCCACTTGCACTAGAGTAGAATTCAACCTAGTTTACATCTGGCAAGATTCTAACACCTACTACATCTTGGTGTTTATCATGCTTATCTCGTGGAATAACTTTTTTCAACGGATCTACTACATTTAGATTCGTATATATTTTCAAGTCTTAATTAAAAAGCTACATTGTCCGCCAAGATCACTATGCAGATAACGAGGCATGCCCATACATGCGAGGATCAGAAACATGACTCACCAGGAAGTAGATTCGATGTAGTTGTAGAAGAGATATGAACAATCGTAGATCCTCACAACTAGACCTAGTTTCAAGGATGTTGTTAAGTCTTCCCACGTCAAGGATCACACATGCATTCCCTCTTATGTTGTGCATGAGTACGCTCGTGTCAACTGAACGGACAACGACGTCGCCTAGAGGGGGGAGGGGTGAATAGGCGATTAAAACTTTTTCGGTTAAAGCTTGCTAAATGCGGAAATAAACTAGGTGTTTAAATTAACAAGCATACAACCTAAATATTCTAGGGTCAACAAGATGCACTAACAACTTATGCTAAGCAAGACAAGTAACAAGGTGATAGCAAGATATATAACTTCAAGCGCGCTATCACAATGTAAATTGCATAAGTAAAAAGCTCGGGTATAGAAATAACTGAGGCACACGGAGACGATGATGTATTCCCGTTGGAGGGGTGTGAGCTCACCACGAAGGCCTACTCAACGCCACTAAGGCCTCACCCTATTCTTCGATGAACTTCCGCCATCAAGGCCTAGTTCACCTCTCACTATTGAACCCGTTTTAGGCGGGGATTGAATCCTTTACAAACACTTGGGGCACACACCCACAACTAAATTGGGGGCTCCCAACTCTTCTTGAATCACCACAAGTCGTCTAGGGTCAAAGACCCAAGAGTAACAAGCTCACAATCTTTCACTTCCACGAATCCTCGTGGAAAGAGCAAACCTATGCAACCGATGCAAATGGCAAGAGCACAAGTGCTCAAATCCTCCACTCTCAAATTCCAACAAATCAACAAATGATTATGGGGGAATAAGAGAGGAAGAAGAATGGAGAAACACCAAGAACTCCAAGATCAAGATCTACTAGGTTTCCTCACTAAGAAGGAGGATGGATTGGTGGAAATGTAGATCTAGATCTCCTCTAACTTCTCCCTCAAAGATATGCAAGAATCATTGGAGGGATTGAGAGAGGAGCAAGCTTTCCAAAGTCAACAATGGTGGGAGAGAGAGAGGGAAAACGGGCTGGGAAAGTCTTAGGGACTTTGGGGAAGAAAGCCCCTTAAATAGGTGCTCAAAAACTAGTCGTTTTCTGCCCAAAATGCGACCAGGCCGGATTGGCTCGGAATAATCCGGACCCCGGAATATTCCGGATGCAAACAGAGGCTTTTCCCGTTATGGCCGGAATGGCCCCGAAATATTCCGGATGCAAACAGTGAGACTGACAATCGATACGAGAAATGCTATAACTTTTGCATATGGACTCCGTTTTCGATGTTCTTGGGCTCGTTGAAATCGCAACGACGAGCACTACAAGAATATACAGAGAAACATCATTGTACATAAATGTAAGATAAAACAAAATGGGTAAAGGTTTATACCTCTCAAATAGGAACACCCGGTAAAACCTCCAACACGAAAACACGCATAACTTTTGCGAAAGAACTCCGAATAAGGTGAATCCAAATGGGTTGGAAAGGTAATAACAAGGACTGTCCAAACAAAAAGGAATGGAGAAGTTACCACACATGGAAGGTGTGGAAACATTCTCAAAGCTGAACCGGATATTTTCACCACCGAAATCGCAACAAGTTTTTCTTACCAAAACCGTTTTCGATAAACCTTGGCTTGCCATGAAGATCACGACAAGCACAAGAACCCAAAGGATACAATAGCCAAATAAGAACCAAGAAAGATGATATGCAAAGTATGCAAAGGTTTGAGCTCTCCACAACAATTCGATCACGTTACTCACTTGAGAGCCCCTCTTGATAGTACGACTATCTATCCTATAACCCGGTCTCCCGAAGACACGAGACCCGTAAAATAGAAAACCTATCAAGATTATACCTTTGCCTTGAGCATTCCACTTGAGCTGGATGATGACGATCTTGAATCTCTCAAGTTGGATCTTCTTTCTTGATTGCGCTTGCTAGCACAAGCTCCGCTTGATGAAGACTTGCAAGTTGCTCCCCCATACACCATTATGGGAGAGACTAGCTCCCCCATACACCATTATGGGAGAGACCCTTCTCGGCAAATCTTCACAAGGACACAATCTCCAAAAGGGTGGCAAGCATCAAGCATAGGATATCTTCTAGATGCTTCACTTGAGCTTCCACGTCAAGCTAGACGACGAACACCGCTTGACGACGACATAGACCACAGGCTATATGAAATCTTCCTTTTGGTTCATGCCAATGGAAAGATACCTAACCACACATAGAAATGCCACACACACATATCATGGGTTAGTTCACAAAGCTATATTTACAATTGCTTACCATACCATGAGATACACAATCCCACTTGGTACAAATTGTAGCTTTGTGTGTTGATCGCTTGCTTGATCAACCTTGTATCTTTGCTTCTAACTTCAAATGATGATGTCTTGAAGATTATAATGAAAGATCACCTAATCCTTTACTTCAAGACACACTAGCAATAAGCTCAACTCAAATCATGACCATTCTTCATATAAATCCATGAATATAACAATGGCCATCAAGGAAGCTAATAGAGTTCAACACATGAACTCCATTATTTCCTATGGACAAGATCTACAAGGATAACTCAAAGCAAACATTAGTCCATAAGGATTGTCATTAATTACCAAAACCACATATGGGGGAACCATGCGCTTTCGATCTCCCCCATTTTGGTAATTGATGACAATCCCTTTTTACGAGGGTTTATATGATGAATTAAGCAACCATGCTAAACAAAGAGCAAGGATGCAATAGCATGGAAAGGCAAATGCTTAAGAACGAAACTAAAGCATAAACCAAATTCCCTTAAACCCTCTAAATTCTCCCCCATTGGCATCCATTGCCGAAATGGGCAAAAAGATTAGAAGGCCAATATAGTAAGAGCTCCCCCATAGTGTATGCATTCCTCATGATATGAGTGAAATCAAGTGCATATATCCAACTATGAATAGATGGAGGGAGATCAAACTATATTGAGGATCCAAATATTTAAAAGCAAAGACAAATTGAAGGAAACTTTCACAAAGAAGCAACCAATCAAAGGATCCGAAAAACCGATTGACCAAAATCAATATTATGATAAGATCAACCAAGTGTTCTAGAAAATCAAGAGGGAACTTCCCAAGGTACATGCACAATGTTAGGTTTGAATTACTATATAATGTGCACAACATGGAATCATCACTCCCTTCTAGATAATTTTGAACACAAACAAGAACAAGATTGGAAATGAAGCAAAGAAACTTGCAAACAAACAAAAGTTGAGCAATTAAGATCAATAAGCAATAAATAATGACTTACTCAACCAAAGTAGATGGGTGTGACTAGTAAAACATTTTAGGAGACTAATAGGATGATAGAATCATCAACATAGTCTTTTAATAAAGGAGGCACAAAGTGCAAATCATGTATTTCCCATACACACAAACCAACAAGTAATAAAACACATAGGTCCACAAGCTTATTAAGATGCAAAAGGAATACCAAAAGAAAAGCAAAGCTTGTGACTTTTAGGAACCACCAAAGAATATAAAGCAATAAAACGTGGTCACTAAAGAAAAAGAATATCAATTAAAGATGTAACTATTGTCGTATGTATAAGTTTCTAAGTGGACACCAATTACAAAGATTTGTATCCACAAATAAGCATGCACACACAAAATAGGGACAAAGGTGAAGATCATGATATCCAAGAGAGGTTCATAAATATACCAATAAGATTTTTGCTTGAAAGCAAAGCACTAAGCTTAGTTTAATCTTAAGGGGATATAGATGAACAAACAAAACTCATCAAATCATCACAAATATCACAAGGGAAAAGTGATAGTTGGAATGCTTCGAGAAAGGTAACGCATATCACAAAAGATTCAAATGGTTTTTGAGAATTCATCAAAATTGCATATGAGAGACTTCGAGTAGAAGTTGCTAGATTAATATACCTGGGATTGGTGAATCATAAAATGATTATAAATATCCCCTAGATATGTAATCATCCCGGCTTACTCATATTTGCAATAAAGATGTTTTTGATAAGACATTTGCAAGAACCAAATGAAATGCAACAAATTGAATTCATGCCAAGATGCAACCTACATAAGGTTGCTAGAAATGTATGCATGGAATAGATACTTGTTACCGAGACGGCATTTGTGATGAAAAGGATGCGAGTTTGATAATCATCGTAGCTTGACTCCTATAATACCATGGTGAGAACACCTTCCTTATGAATGGAGCAAGCAACCAATGTATCTCCATTGTACCTAGAAACAAAATTCAAGTAAAAAATGGTACCCAAACTCATTGGGTCCAAAGTAGTTAGAACAACTACAACACATAGGACAAACTCCACATAAATATGTGCATATTAATATGAATTTGAATTTCATGCACATCTTAGCCATTAAGGATTTGATGGAGTTTATCCTATATATTGGATCGACGAAAGTAAGCATGCCAAAAGATATACATAGTAAATATGCATGCACAAAACTTTCAAGAACCAAAACAAGGTACAAGTTGGACAAAGACCCAATTAAATCAAGAAGCCACTCATAAGAGTGAAAAGAAAGAGAATTGTCCAAATTATATCAAGACCCAAATCAACACATGATTGAGGAAATCAAATAGAGAAGATACCAAAAAAAACATCAAAGAATAAACAAACCCTCTACACTTTTCATGATAGCACACAAAGTACCAAGACGAAAAATGTTCGTCTTTCAAAGAGACAAGTCTTGGGATAAAATACAAATTTAAAGACAACAAGTGTTCAAACGCATCTAGGATAGTTCTTCCAACAATAGTGCATTATTTATGATCTTTCATTTGAATACAAAATGCACATAATGGAATCATTACTCTCCAAATATATTATTCAAACACTAGTCATGTTTAAATAAAAACAATTAGATGCAATACCAATTTAAAGGACGGTGATCTACTCAATGTAGGATAGCTTCCCCAAGAATAGTGCAACCCAAAGAAGTATGAATTTGAACATGAGTGCACAAGTATGGGATCATTGCTTTTCCTAACTCAAGAAAGCATAAAAACAAATTTTGAGTAGAACAAGGAAGACACAAGGGACTTAAACCAAACAAAATATTGGCAAGAAACAAAGAAACGTTTGAGCAAAGGCCAAAGTAAATATGATCAATAAACTTACCACAAATTATTATCACTTGTCAACGACAAGAGATGTATGGAGATATTTATCGGTGGTATAATTGTTCACAATCATATTCACAAAACATAAGCATGTGACAAAAGATAGGAATAGAAAAACATGCTTAGATAGAGATTCTTGAAGGCTTCAAATAAGAACCGAAAAAGCAAAGCACCAAGAAGCTCTCACAAACAAGATACCAAAAGAAGAGAGACAAAACACATTTAAGAAAACATGGAACTTGTTTGAGCAACATGCCACATAAGAACAAGATAACTAACAATATCAATTCTAGGTGGCAATACCTCACATGTTCACATTTTATAGGCTTGTAATATGCACATAGCTTATTACTCCCCCATAATGTGATAATCCATTTTTTTTAACAAGAGGTAAAGAAAATAAATCCAACTAGAGAAAGTTAATGGACATTAGAATTTGAATTTCTCATGAGAAAGACATACCACATAGAGACAAGATAATATTGATATATCAACACTAATTGGTATTCCTCATGTACACACATTTTAGGATAGTAAAGTGCCAAGAGCATATTACTCCCCCAAAATGGGATAGTCCATTAATCTCTCAAAGAGCCAACTAAAATAAGCAAGAATTGCAATGAAGGCTCAACACAAAACACACAAGTACGTGGAGTGCAAACCAAAAAACATAACTAGATTACTCAAGATAGGTAAGTAGTAAGCACAACATATACAAACACATGATAGAAACAAAACTAACATATGCAAGGGAGCATGCAACTTTCAAAGAATATATGAATTAGATACAAGTTACCGCAAGGAGGAACATTGGATAAGAGATATATATAATCCACATGACTTGGCTTGAGGAAATATAAATGATGAAGATCCCTTAATTCTTCATGAGATAGACAAGTCTCCAATGCCCTCCAACAACACCTATTGATCAAGTTTGAGCTTGTTGGTCCCCAACCAAGTTGGGTCCTAAGAGGTTAGTCACAATAGGTTTGGCAATCCAAATGGTTATTTTCTTGACACCACTTTGAGTACCAACAAACTTGGCAAACACATTGCCCACATTATCCTTCCGAATGGAATAAACATCATCAACAAGGATAGGGTTGGATAATGTACCATTAGTGCATGAAGAAGCAAGGTGTCCCTTCTCATGACAAAGGTAGCAACATCGACTCTTCTCTTTCTTCTTAATAGGCTCCTCAACTTGAGGAGCATTGGCTTGAGTCTTCTTAGGAGGTGGTCGTTGTTCAACTCGTGGTTGAGCATGAGATTGATCAAGAGGCCGCTTCCCTAGTTGCTTCTCACTTAGAGACTTCTTCTTCAAAGGGCAAGATATAACATGGTGCCCTTCAATCTTGCACTTGAAGCAAATAATCTTGGTCGTATCTTTTACTTGTTCTTGTCCCTTCTTCGTGTCAACCTTGGACTTGTTATTGATATTGGAGTTGAATCCAAGTCCACTCTTGTCATTGGGAAGTCTTCGCACTCTCAACATCTTTTCAAGCGTGGAACTCCCTTCATGACTCTTTTCCAAGTCTTTCTTCAAAGAAGTGACTTGGGCCTTGAGCTCTTTAATTTCCTCTACATGGTTAGAATCAACACAAGAGCTAGAGGAAGTAGATGCTTAATTGTTAGAGCAACAAGGCAAGGAAAGAAATTCATCACAAGATGTAGAAACATTATGGGAGGATGAATTACCAATACGAGCACAAGTCATTATAGCATTACTAGAAGATATTGTGCTAGTACCCACATGAGGCTCACAAGATGTTACCTTTGTAGTGATAGCCTCAAGAGCTAACTTTAGCTTGGTATGGGATGCTAGAAGATCCTCATGAGAGCTAGATAACTTTTCATGAGTTTCTTCCAATTTCCCACACTTGCTAGTCATCAACTTAAGTTGAGCCCTTAGCTCAACATTCTCCTTCAAAATAGATGCTTCACAAGATGTGGAGTTAGTAGCACAAGCATCATTAGAAATATAAGAAGACAATTTGGCAAGCTCATTATTCAACCTAGAGTTTTCCTCAATTAGATTAGCATTGCCAACAACAAATTCAACCTTTTCACTTTTAAGCACTTTATATTTAGCATTAGTATGGTCACGTGCTTTAGTGAGATAGGCTATTTGTTCATTATAGAGCTCCTAAATAGATTCAAGTTTCTCCTCAAGAGTAACTCGGAGCTCATGCTCTTCCTCAAGAGACATAGTGAGGGATGCCTTTTCATCGGCATCACTTCTTTCAATTTCACCTTTCTTTTCAATGATTTTAGAGCTATTAATAGCAAAAGCCAATATTTCACCCAAGGGAGTGATAGCTTTACTACCTTTAGGGAGATCAAGAAGAACCAAATCACCCTTCTCCATTAAAGAGACCTCATCCTCAAGCTCACCATAAAATATATCCTCATCCTCATCATCACAAGATGTAGTGGGTTCCAAAGGTGGAGATACCTTTGAATCCATAGCCATAAGGCACACATGAGAAAAGGATAACGAAGATGAAGATTGACTTGAGGCACCAATAAGGTCCATGTCTTGTTCCACCACAATATGGGATTCCTCTACATTGTTAGCCACACAAGTACTAGAGGAAATGGAAGCATTGTTTTTATGAAAACACGACATAGGAAGCATATCATCATGAGATTTAGTTAAACAACTATTACATGATATGCAAGGACTATCAACACTAGCATGTATGGAATTTTGAGTGCTAGAAGATATTAAGTGCAAATATAGATCATTGCAATGGGATAGAGATGAAGTATAGTCAATAGCAAATTCACTATCCACAATGCAATTTCTATCACCACTCACCATATCATTACCTTGTGACAAATCACATGTTGGTGGAGTGGAGAACGATGTGAACTCATCACGGCCGGAAGTGGATGGAGAACAATCATCCTCAATAATGTTGGACACATCATATATATCTTGAAGTTTTGTCCATAGCTCATGAGCGTTCCGAAAAGGCATGATTGAATCAATAACTACATCGCTCAAAACACACAAGAGACCATTAGATACAAGAGTATCGAGATAAGAGTTTTTCTCATCCTCTAAAGATAAATCTTGAGAATCCTTTGGAGGAGGAAAATCCATATCTACAATTCTCTTAACATACTTTGGACCCATGTCCGTAAGAAAATTAAGAATGCAAATTTTCCAAACATCATAATTTATACCATAGAATATAAAAGCGGGATCATGCTCTATTTCTATAAACGACATCATACTCTCTAGGATGTAAAGCCTAATAAAGAGAGACGAGGCTCTGATACCAATTGAACGGACAACGACGTCGCCTAGAGGGGGGTGAATAGGCGATTAAAACTTTTCCGGTTAAAGCTTGCTAAATGCGGAAATAAACTAGGTGTTTAAATTAACAAGCATACAACCTAAATATTCTAGGGTCAACAAGATGCACTAACAACTTATGCTAAGCAAGACAAGTAACAAGGTGATAGCAATATATATAACTTCAAGCGCGAAGGCTATCACAATGTAAACTGCATAAGTAAAAAGCTCGGGTATAGAAATAACCGAGGCACACGGAGACGATGATGTATTCCCGAGTTCCTCCCACAAGGGGAGTACGTCTCGTTGGAGGGGTGTGAGCTCACCACGAAGGCCTACTCAACGCCACTAAGGCCTCACCCTATTCTCCGATGAACTTCCGCCACGAAGGCCTAGTTCACCTCTCACTATTGAACCCCTTTTAGGCGGGGATCGAATCCTTTACAAACACTTGGTGCACACACCCACAATTAAATTGGGGGCTCCCAACTCTTCTTGAATCACCACAAGTCATCTAGGGTCAAAGACCCAAGAGTAACAAGCTCACAATCTTTCACTTCCACGAATCCTCGTGGAGAGAGCAAACCGATGCGACCGATGCAAATGGCAAGAGCACAAGTGCTCAAATCCTCCACTCTCAAATTCCAACAAAGAAACAAATTCTTATGTGGGAATAAGAGAGGAAGAACAATGGAGAAACACCAAGAACTCCAAGATCAAGATCTACTAGGTTTCCCTCACTAAGAAGGAGGATGGATTGGTGGAAATGTAGATCTAGATCTCCTCTAACTTCTCCCTCAAAGATATGAAAGAATCATTGGAGGGATTGAGAGAGGAGCAAGCTTTACAAAGTCAACAATGGTGGGGAGAGAGAGGGAAAATGGGCTGGGAAAGTCTTAGGGACTTTGGGGAAGAAAACCCCTTAAATAGGTGCTAAAAAACTAGCCGTTTTCTGCCCAAAATGCGATCAGGCCGGATTGGCCCGGAATAATCCGGACCCCGGAATATTCCGGATGCAATCAGAGCCTTTTCCCGTTATGGCCGGAATGGCCCCGGAATATTCCGGATGCAAACAGTGGGACTGACAACCGATACGAGAAATGCTATAACTTTTGCATATGGACTCCGTTTTTGATGTTTTTGGGCTCGTTGAAATCGCAACGACGAGCACTACAAGAATATGCAGAGAAAAATCATTGTCCATAAATGGAAGATAAAACCAAATGGGTAAAGGTTTAGACCTCTCAAATAGTAACACCCGGTAAAACCTCCAACACGAAAACACACATAACTTTTGCGAAAGAACTCCGAATAAGGTGAATCCAAATGGGTTGGAAAGGTAATAACAAGGACTATCCAAACAAAAAGGAATGGAGAAGTTACCACACATGGAAGGTGTGGAAACATTCTCAAAGCTGAACCGGATATTTTCACCACCGAAATCGCAACAAGTTTTTCTTACCAAAACCGTTTTCGATAAACCTTGGCTTGCCATGAAGATCACGACAAGCACAAGAACCCAAAGGATACAAAAGACAAATAAGAACCAAGAAAGATGTTATGAAAAGTATGCAAAGGTTTGAGCTCTCCACAACAATTCGATCACGTTACTCACTTGAGAGCCCTATTGATAGTACGACTATCTATCCTATAACCCGGTCCCCCGAAGACACGAGACCGGTAAAATAGAAAACCTATCAAGATTATACCTTTGCCTTGAGCATTCCACTTGAGATAGATGATGACGATCTTGACTCTCTCAAGTTGGATCTTCTTTCTTGATTGCGCTTGCTAGCACAAGCTCCGCTTGATGAAGACTTGCAAGTTGCTCCCCCATACACCATTATGGGAGAGACTAGCTCCCCCATACACCATTATGGGAGAGAACCTTCTCGGAAAATCTTCACAAGGACACAATCTCCAAAAGGGTGGCAAGCATCAAGCATAGGATATCTTCTAGATGCTTCACTTGATCTTCCACGTCAAGCTAGATGACGAACACCGCTTGACGACGACATAGACCACAAGCTATATGAAATCTTCCTTTTGGTTCATGCCCATGGAAAGATACCTAACCACACATAGAAATGCCACACACACATATCATGGGTTAGTTCACAAAGCTATATTTACAATTGCTTACCATACCATGAGATACACAATCCCACTTGGTACAAATTGTAGCTTTGTGTATTGATCGCTTGCTTGATCAACCTTGTATCTTTGCTTCTAGCTTCAAATGATGATGTCTTGAAGATGATAATGAAAGATCACCTAATCCTTTACTTCAAGACACACTAGCAATAATCTCAACTCAAATCATGACCATTCTTCATATAAATCCATGAATATAACAATGGCCATCAAGGAAGCTAATAGAGTTCAACACATGAACTCCTTTATTTCCTATAGACAAGATCTACAAGGATAACTCAAAGCAAACATTAGTCCATAAGGATTGTCATCAATTACCAAAACCACATATGGGGGAACCATGCGCTTTCATCAACCCATAAGCGCTCCGCCGTCCAGGACTCGACACCGACGAAGAGCGACAGCCTTCCGGCGTTGCTAATTGGTAGCTCTAATCAACTATGATTAGAGATATTGTGAATCTAGAAGTTCTCAACACATGATAGAGAAGAGCTAATTACAGGTAGGTCTAACCGGGAGAGTAGAACTCTAAACCCAATTAGAAGAGGCTCTAATTCAATTAGAGGAGCTCTCATTAGAAGCTCTAATTATACCCTCTAATTCTACTAGAGAAGAGAGGATTGAGATCCAATTGCGTGTTTTTGCTTGAGCCTTGGGGTCCTTTATATAGTGGGAGGGAGGAGGAGACTTGCCAAATGGATAGGGGAGTCCTAGCTGAGCTAGGAGGAGGGTGGCCGCACCAAGGAGGTGATTGAACCCCCTCCCCTAGCCCAACTCGGATTGCCTTCACTACTATTGTTGCCCTAACAATAAACTCTTATATTTTGTTAGAATTTTGTCCAAGTCTATGATCAGCAAAATGTGATCATCTCACAAACCATAAGGTAATCTTAGATACAAGACCAGGAACTCTTGTTTGTTTATGTCTTCGCACTCGCACAAAGATTTTTCTTTGAAAAATCACTTTTGAAGTGCTATAGCGGCTGTAGCATGATGACATAAACTTAATTATGTAGCATGATGACATAAACTTAATTCTGAACTTGGAGATATAATAATAACTGAATATTATTGTCTCTAGGGCATACCTCCAACGGTCTCCCACTTGCACTAGAGTGAGTTTGTATGATGACATAACACCTATGGAATTTCATTGTTACTCACACTATGTAACATCTCTAATTTTTGGAAAGTTCAAAAATCACTAAAAATAAAAAAATGTTTATCTTGTTAAACAATCCACACAAAAACTAAAATAAAAATACAAAAGAAATATTATATCTATTTTCCAATGTTATTGGAATTGGAAATCCAATTATGACTCTATTTTCCTAAACCCTACAGCCTATTCGAAATAAATATTCATTATTCAAAGAAATTGTTTTCTCTTAGCAAACTTTATTATATAAAATGTTTTCAATTCAACTATTACTTTGAAAATGTTTTATAGCTTTTAAAACCACAGAATTATTACCTTTAATAATTTTCTAGACAATAAAATGCTTTATAAGAATAAAAAGTATTTATGATGATTTTTCAAAGGGTTTATCCATATTGCAAATAATTTCAAGGATTTCAATAAATATTAATTTAGTGTGAAAATAATATTAGTGTGTTTTAAAATCAATATTATAAGTTATATTATTTTCTTAATTTTTGTTGAAGTCAAAAATGAGTTATTAAACCCTATTTTTAATTTACATAATGTGTCAAATTTGAATTTAAATATTATTTGAAATTTCAAAATTTGAAATTTATAGAAAACATCACAAATATGTTTCTAAATGAAATATATTATTTTACAAATTTTTAGAAATTAATTTGAGGTTAAATGTATTTATTAATCAAAGATAAAGAAAACAATTTTTTAGGATGACGCTCGGGATGTTTCACTTCTTCCATTTCTTCCTGAAAAACTGTAGTTTTCAATTCTTGATTGCGACCGTTTAAGGCCTTAATTTTCCAGCTCGACCTAGCCCCTTAAACCCCCTTGAGGCGCTCTCCATTTACCCTTCATCTCCCCAAAGAATCATGCCCCCACACCACAGATATTGCACGTCGGAGTTCGTCGTTCCCGCTGATCGTCTTTGTTGATTTCAACCACCGTAGCATGTTCCCGAGCCCGTGACCCCTTCCATCTTGCTCCCATTTTCCCTCCCTCACCATTTTGCTTATTTTTATCATCACATGAGCGTCTGCGTCGTGAGCACCCGACGCTTGCAGGAGCCCCCGCGCGTGAAGCTGCTCCTCGCCGTCGAAGAGGACCTCACTGTGGATGTCGTCGCCACCATTTGCCTCCCTGTGTCGCGTCGTGCCTCCTCGACCCATCTATGAGGCTGGAGCACATCCGTAGCATTGTCGTTGTTCACTATTGTGTCGGAGCGCCGCTGCGCGGACATTTTCCAGTGGCCAAGTCTCCTCCCACCGACGAGGTAACCCTAGTCTCCTCAGTGGCCGTTGGATCTTAATCCAACCGTCCTCGCTAAATCTTTTAATACAGCCGGTATGGAAAATAGGAGTCTATCACGTGTCTGTCTCGTCAGCGCCTAGTCATCGCTCTGGCAGGAGCCCAATCAGCGCCACGCCAGCCAACGTTGTCCAATTAAATTCCGGAATAAAATTAAATGGCATTTTTGCAGAAAAGTCCATGCAACTTAGAACCTTCATAACTTTTGATCCACTTAGCCAAATTTAGTAAACTTGGACTTTATGAAAATCCATTGACATGTATAAACTATTAGCACTATCCAAATTCCAATTTGAATATTTCAAATATGTCCAAATTCAAATGAGCCATTTGGATGAATTTTGGCATAATTCAAATTTTACAAATCCAAACATTGCCAATAAAATATATTTGGAAACCTTAAGATGTACTATAGCAGAACCTTCTGCCAAAAATAACTTTTGGATATGTTTAGGTTTAAGTATTTTTGACATAGATTTAATTCTATAAATAATTTAAATATGGTTCCTTTTGCAATATTGATCCAAATAATAACCTTAGACCAGAGACATCATAATAAAAACCATTTGGACACCCTTGGACCATTGCCATGTAAGTTTAGCCAAAAATCCATCATAGCGATCCACCTGGTTGTTTATGCCATAGAATTGTTTCTATATGTGTACCATTGTTATTATGGCCATTTTTTAATCCAAGACCAAGTCCCTAGTATGTGTCAATCACATACAAGACCAACCTTAAACCCAAGTACCCATATCTACGATCTACCTCTCAAAATTTCTTATCTTCTATAGAAGACTAAACAAGGAGCAGTACATGGAAGATTATTGAAGCACTTAGAGAAAGGACATGGACTTCACCAAAACAGGAAGAAACTCAAGGAAGTGAAGGAAGAACAAGATGAATACATCCAGAGATGGTGAACAAGACGAAGAAGAAATCCAAGTGGAGTGATCACTATAGTTGTTGCAATCTCTTCTTCCCCATCACTCTTTGTTTTCTCCAAGTAGAACCTACCCAACATTTCCTTAAGACCAGATCCTAGCAAGTGTCCATCACATGCTAGACATGATTATCAAGCTTAGACTTATGCCCCAAAACCCTGAAGTTCTGCCAGAAGCAATGGAGTCACTGCACTAAAGAGATAACCATAAGAGAACATGGAGATGATCTTCAAGAAGACCATCAACATGAAGCCTTGGTGTAACCATACCACCTATGAAAGTTGATTGACATTAAGTTTTTTATGCCCAGCCATAGACCCAAATGGAAAATCCCAAGACCTCATCACAACATTCCTTTTACCTTGTTGTGATGGAGTGAACCTAGACCAACCTTGACCAAAAATGAAAAAACTTAGCCAAAACATGTCATGTGTTCCTTTGATTTAATAAGTGGTGTGATCACCCTTAGTGAACTCTTGGAAATTCCTGCATAAATATGTTTTCAATAAAGTTTGATCACTACAACTCAATCTAGGTAATCCAAGTGAACTCTTGGAACCCCTTAACAAGTATTAAACTATTAGATAATGAATCTTTCAAACTCAAACCTTAACCTTGTCCTGACTAACTTGTATAAGAAATTTTGCCATGATTGTTGCATTGCATGTTTTGTTCACTTGTATGTTTGATTGTTAGGATGCTTGTTTATTTTGTTATTGTGTTTTCAATATATAGATTGTACGGAGAGCAATGATCTTTTGTGAAGAGAGTGTGATTTCTTCACCAACTTCAAAAAGGAAAGTAACACACCATCCATCCACCCACTATTTTCTAAATGCATGGAATAGAGTTTTAGTAGTATGCATGATAGGGAATTTTACTAAGTTATTATTATTATGCTATGCGAAATTCTAGTAGTGTGTAGCCATCATTTTACCTTGTTATTTTGAAGCCTTAGTACTTAGTAGATGCTTAGCCTTGCTACAAATGTGTTTTAATCAATGTTGTGGAAAAATTCCAAGTATAAACTTCAATGATCCACCTGAGTGGATTTGGTTGTATGGCTGATGAGAGTTGAGTGTCTCCCCGAGGGGTGTTCACTTGAGGAATGCCACCCAGGAACAAAGTGATTATGATGTCCCCCAAGTTTAGATTGCTTCCAGTGCAGCCTTTGTTCATATGGGCTCTGTCTTAGTTGAATAAGTTGCATGGACTTGACCTGTGGCTTGATAAGCAGATGTAGAAGAATTATAGGTGGAATGGGTCTTGCCGGTTAGTAGTTTTCATGCTTCTGAAAGACTTTGACTCAATTCTCTCCTTTCCTTAATACATTAAACATGTATAGGATGTTTGGGTGAATCGAGTACAAGGGTGAAAGTGCACAACCTCTGTAGAGTGAAAAACTAAGATCTTAGTAGTGTCCCCGGTTATGGACAACTTTGAGCAGCTGGACAAGGATGGATGGAAGAATCACATCACCATTTCCCAATAAGTAAAATTTTGACTAAGTGAACAATACTTGTGGTGCTTGGATTTCAGTCCAATGATGCCACCCCTTTAAAAGAAAAGCTTGTTTTACAAAAGAGATAGGAGAAAACTGGCTTTATGCAAACTTAGCCAAATACTCATGTAGCTATAGTCTGTCCAATTATATCCACCATGGTGTTACTTGCCAATACATTAAATTTTATTGATCCCCTTGTGGCTGCATGTTCCATATTGCAGATGAATCAGAAGACGAGTGAGGATTTTGTTTAGGATCTCGAGTCTACCACAAACATGTTTTCCCTATGGCACATGATGAAGATGAGGCTCAATGTTGTACTATGTTTTCTGATGTAATACTCTATGTCCTGCTAGTCTTCTAAGACTATGCAAGTTGTAATGTTATCTTTGTAAAGACTGGATCATGCGATGTAATAGATTTTGACACATATGCATGATATTTCATTTTGTACTGTGGTGCTAGCAATTGATCAAGGGACTAGCACAATAACACAAGTGTTCTTGCATTATTTAATTATGGAAATGCTGCACACTATGCATGTGGTACCTTGGACTTTTGTCTTTCACATTTTAATCTCATCAACTTGTGATAAACTTGTGTTTGTATTGATTAGGAATTGGATCTATGTGACCATGGTTCTGTGGCATCACTAATAATTCAAGCGTCTCCGAATGAATTATCATATCATCGTTTGACACCTCACTAAGTCGAACGAGTTTTATCCAATAACTTGCAATCTACAATGTCTAACATCGAGTTGCAACTATCCACAACAAAATATTGTAGAGTCCACTCATAATACTATAATGTTAATATTCATACAACATACGGTATTACCAATTGAAGAATCATAATCGGAATTAAAATCAATAAAGAATTATTTTGTGATTCCACCACATATACATATGTGAATACTTCTCATGATATTATTTGTAGCTATACAAAATTCCACTGAGTCGTTTTATACTTAGTAATATCACCCTTGAAGATTTATGTGAGAACTTCTCACCATAATATTTCTTGGTTTTATTACAAAAAATTAACTACGTAAGAAAAAAATATTTAAGTTTTTCTCCTTTATACCAGTTTGACTAAAAAAATAGTCAACGAAAATCTACCGTTCTTGTGTGCTTTCTTCTATGACTATGAAATTGTTCAAATCACAAAATATTATGATTTGATCAAACCCTTTATATTTTTCTCACCAAGGACTACGAAGGCCATGTCTATTGCAAAATATCATGTCATTTATATGTTTGAGACAAAATTCTTTATCTCACTCTAATTCGAAATTTATTTTAGAATTACACTTAGCACACCCATCATATTCGTGTTTATTGAACTCCTTAGTCTCTATCTCATAGATTCTGAATTTAGTAAGACACTTTCTGATATTTGCATTTAAAACCTTTTTAAATCTTTTTATGATGCATTTTTTCAATTAATCAAAAGATAAAGAAAACAGTTTTTTTTAGGATGACATCGTTGTCAACAAGCTCGGGACGTTTCACTTCTTTTGTTTCTTCTTGAAAAAATGTAGTTTTCAATTATTGATTGTGGCCATTTAAGGCCTTAATATTCCAGCCCGACCCCGCGCCTTAAACCACCTCAAGGCGCTCTCCATATGCCCTCCATCTTCGCGAGAGAATCATGCCCCCACACCACAGATAAATGAAATAAAAGACTTATCTAAAATTTATTTAACAAGCCATAAAACTATTACTCAAACTTAAGTAATATTACAATTAAATATTCAAGACTTAATAATAAAACCAATTGAATAACACAATAAAAAAGACCATAAACCTTGAATTCCCAAGCTTGGAATTGTTGGGTTGCGCAAAGGGAATTTAAAATTTCTCCATGGATGCTACACAACGACCAAGACCTTGCTATGTAGATACAAGTGAATGTAGATTTTAATATCTAGTTCCCAAGATCGTGTACCAGACATCGAAGTAGTGGAAGAGATGTCGGTGTCGATATCAAGTTGATTATAGTCTTTATTTGCATATGTTATTGGTGATCTTGCATGCTTTCCGTTGCTAGTGGTTACTCTGGTCAAGTAGTTGCCAGTGACTCCAAGAGGGAGTATTTATGCTCAATAGTGGGTTCATGCCTCCTTGTTGCCTTGCTCGAGTGACAGAAACGTGAAGGGGGAGGATGTGTTGTTGCCATTAGGGAGAAAACAACGGTGAGAGTGCATGCGTGCATAATCATTGCTTACATTACACACTTTGTTTAATGCAATTATCTGTTGCTTGCAACTTAATACCTAAGGGGGTTCGGATGATAACCTGAGGGTGGATTATTAGTCATAGATGCAGATGGATGTCGGTCTATGTATCTTGTTGTAATGCCCGCACTAAATATCATAGTAATCTTCATGTGATATTGTGCACTACGGTGCAACCTTTATTTGTTAATTGCCCAGCTGTAATTTGTTCACCCAGCATGCTATCTTTTATGGAGAGACACCACTAGTGAAACTATGAACCCCGATCCATTTTTCCACATTTTTAAACAAACCACAACAATTTCCTACTTTCTTTACTTTCTGCAAGCATACACTGTTTTTTCACACTATATGTCTAATCTTTGTTTTCAGCAAGACCTGTGAGATTGACAACCTCACTGTACTGTTGGGGCAAAAGTATTTTGGTTGTGTTGTGTGCAGGTTCCACGTTGTTGTTGACACCGGTGAAGCGCCAGCACCACCGTTAGTGGCATCAACCTTCCGAAGGTCCTCTTTCTCCTACTGGATTGATAACCTTGGTTCTTAACTAAGGGGAAAACTCCTACCGCTGTGCTCTTCACACCCTCCTCTTGGGGTATCCCAACGAGTGCAAGATCTGCACCATCAAGGACTTTTTCTGGCGCCGTTGCCGGGGAGAAGGAAGTCTTCTGGCAAGGGGAGTCTCTCACTCTCAATCTCTTTATTTTGTTTATCGTCTTGTTTTTATTTTTGTCTATTTTTGCTTCTCTTTATCAAACACACAAAAAAATAGTTTACTTCATAGCTGTTATTTGTTTGCTTGCATTTATGTCTAGTTTTATTCCTGTCATTATGTCACCAGAAGAAACAATCTTTACTTTCAAACAAGGGAATGATGAGAACTTCAAAGAAGCTTGGTCTGGAGCTTTTGATTCCTATTGCAAAGTTGAACCTAAAGTGACTCTAAATTTGTTTCTTCGTAGCTTTTACTTTGGTCTTGTTCTTTGTTATAGATATGCTTTGGATACTGTGGTAGGAGGTGATTTCCTTGATTGTGATAGAGATCAAGCTTTCAATGCTATAAGAAAATTAATTGGAACCTACAGCTTACCCAGTAGTTCTGATAAAGCCTTTGCAGATATTTATGCTAGATTAAATACTCTTGAATCACATATTTCTATTTAAAAGAGGGATATAGCCAAATTCGTGAACATGTTGATCATGTCCCAATAAATTTTGAATCAACAAATATGATCCCTCTGGTTAAAGTTGTTATAAATGGTGAAACTTTTCATGCTCGTTGTGATATCATGTCTGAATCTTGTCTTATGCCTAAGAAAATTTATGAATCTTTGAACCTATAGGGGCTAGCTGATGGAGGAGAAGAAATTCCTCTCATTAATAACACCACTATATTTCCCATTGGGATAGCTGAGAGAGTGTTTATGAAACTCCTAGGAAAAACAGTCTCCACTGATTATCTTGTTATTGAATATGCAGAAGGAGGACAAATTACCCTTGGAAGATCTCTGCTGAAGCTCTTAGGAGCAACTATTGATATGGGAAAAGGTAACATGACTTTCACTCCCAAATCATGCGTGGACCATAAGTTCCCTAAAAATAATAAGGGTACGAGAGGTAAACGTAAGCCCCATAATGATGTTGATGCTTCTTTACTTGAAAATACTTGAGTAGATTTTCTATGCCTAGCTGAAAGGCTTTAAAGAAAATCACTACCGGGAGACAACCTGTTTTATTTCTCTGTTTTCAACCTGTTTTATTTCGTTTTCTTTGGTTTGCTTTGCACCTGAGTGTTTTCTATTTCCCTAGAAAACCCACTGTTAATTCTGTTAAAAATCACAAAAAAATTAAAATGACCTGAGATTTTTTGTGCTTAATCCGGAGTTATATACGCAACTTTCCTTAGAAGACCACTTTTTGATTTGAGAAACATAAGATTTTTGAAAAAATTGATCTTTACCTGCTGCTCTGTTTTGACAGATTTCTGCCATTTATCGCATTTGCATCTTAATCTCTTTGTTTTGGTGTTCTTTTGAGAAAAAGAGTTTTGAAAGAAGTTGAGATAATGTGTTTTTGAGTGTTAGACTTGTGTTGAAACTGAACCATGTGAATTTATTATTTTAATTGCACTAATGTTGCTAATGAAGATTGTGAGAATTTTGATGTGAAGGAAGTTTTCAAGGGTCAAGAGAAGAGGATGATATGATGTGATCAAGAAGAGTGAAAATACTAAGCTTGGGGATGCCCCGATGGTACATCCAAGAAAATTCCAAGAAGACTCAAGCGTCTAAGCTTGGGGATGCCCAAGGCGTCCCCTTCTTCATCAACAAATTATCAGGTCACTTCTAGTGAAACTATATTTTTATTCGGTCGCATCTTATGTGCTTTACTTGGAGCGTCTTTTATTTTTGTTTTCAGTTTGCTTTTGCTTTTTCTTTCAGTTTGTTTTTTCTTTTATAATAAGCTTGGTTGGACCCCAGCATTCTTTTATTGGAGAGTGACACACTCCGCTTTTTCTTGAGTATACGTTGTATTCTTAGTCTCTGTTTGGCTGTTGCATTTATTCAGCTCCTGTTTTGCATGCATCTCTTATTAGATCTGTTAGTTTTAGTAGTATTATTTGAGTACTCTCATGTTTGCTTGCTGTATCATAAAGAGTATTTTTGTTAAAGCATGTTTTGTCCGGTGCTTGTTGGGAGAAAGAAAACTGCTGCTTGAAGTCTTTACCTAATAATAAATGCGTTAAGGCTTCCTTGGTTTGGTTTGGTACGTCATCAAAACTGCCCTCAAAGTTCACAAAAATTACCCATCACGCCACCGATAAGTGGAAAAAACGTTCAGATTGTTTTTTTCTTAGGCCGTGTTCAGTCCATAGCTTTAGTTTCCTATGGTGCATGAGGTTTCTGTGTTAAAAGTGGTATCCTAATCCGTCTCTTACACTCCCGTGGAGGCCTTTTAGGTAGAGCGGACCAAACGGCCAGGAAGTACTTTCCTGTCCCGCACGAAATATAGATCAACATCCTCGATATCGGCTCTGTGTAGATCAACCCTCCATGAGCTTCTCGATGGCCTACACGGTTGGACGAGATTGGGAAGCTATGTATCTCGACGATGAACTCCGCCTGGCGCTTCCGGGAACCTCCACCTTGCAAAGTTGGAGAAGAAGACGCGAAGATCATACATGGGCTTCAAAGCAGCACTAAGAAGTGCAGAAAAGAAGCTTCGATGATTTGGTTCGCTAAGAAAATTTGACGTCTCCGGCATGCTCATGCGCTACACAGTTTCAGATTATTGAGATAGGTAAAAAGGAAAAGAAGAGTTGAAGATTTGGTCCGACATGCTCCTACATAGGTACGGCTGTGAGTCTCATCTTTCCACTCATATGGGTCGGCACACCCTTGCTGATGATGTGCTACTCCAGCCTCCTGCGTGCCTCACCTGGTGGACGCCCAAGGACTAGGCTGCGGCCACCGATGCCCGCGACGCTCTCTCAGCCACAACGCTAATAGTCCAGGTCCGCTCTTGTCGGCGAGGTGGCCGAGTACCTGGCCACCTAATCCATGAAGTTGGTAAGAATACCAAGGAGTGGATCGAGTGGTTTGCCAACAGAGACAACTGTCAAGAGGTATGCAAGATGGCGTGTGTCGCGCGGCGTGCCAAGAAGTGCTCTCGCATCTCGCTGACACAGGCAAGGAGTTCCTCAAGGCCGTCAAGGACTTCGCCGTCATGGTCGGGCGACATGGCACCAGGTAGCACGCGCGCTGGTCTTCTGTCTGTGCCTGTCGACGTGTTCGACCGCATACGTGTCAATTCCAGAGTAGCGACGAATGTTGTGCAAGGAGCGAGTCAGCTCTGCAGACTGGAGGATGCAGCCCAACAATGTCCAACTGGATCACATACACGAAACTTTGATGTCCCGATCAGTCAGACAGGTCGTATTCAGATAATGACTTTTTTTCCGGTCAGACAATGACTTGAGATTATGCAAACTTTTCATTGTACTGAACGTCTTGAGCAGATCCATGGCTGCTACACAAAGTTCACAGCGATCTACAACACTGCACCAACCATCTTTCCTAAGGCGCAGTTAGCAAATTTGTTCATCTTTGTATCGGGAACCGGTGATCTAAACAACCTATTTAGAGCAGACACAGAGGGGCCAATACTCATGAAAACCATAGAGTCTACCGCCATCTAGGCGTTTGGTGGACTTCACCGCTGTGCACCGCCGCCTCCCAGTCAGTACCCTGTCATCTCACCTTCTGGTTTCTGCTGCCTTTGCCGTAGTCCACAACCGTCCCTTCATAAGGGTGACGCCGTCTTTGTGCTGAGTTTGCCGGAACCCCGCTCGAGCGGACCTTGCGTAAATTTTCCATCCAGATCAACTGAACCTCTCCTTATCAGATCATGTCTAATCTTGTTACTTTCATATGTTAAAATTAAGATAATCAGAAATTTCTCATACTGACCAATTTCGTTTTTTGGATTGTGGTTTTAGAGTAATCAACGTCACACGATTTGAAACGTTGCTATGCCTAAACTCGTTAATTTCAACACACTTATTTCAGTAACAAGAGCTACAACATGTATGATATCATCAAATGGAACTTGAATTATTTTTGTTGTGAGCCTAATTTTGTTGAGATTTTAAATATTATTTATGAACTGATTTATGAATGATGTAATCGCGTACTCAATTTTTCTAAATGATATACATGATATTATGTATCCCTTGATAACCATGAGGCACACAAATAAAATTCGAAATTAGGTGTTGATTTTTTTTCCTCTTTTGAGAGGATCGATGTATAGTGCAAAGGGAACTAAATTTGAAGCAAAACCTAAAATACTACAAATGGTAGGAACCAAAAATCAAAGTTTATTTTTTTAGGTTTCTGATCACATAAAAATTATTTTACAACCGTTGCAATGCACGGGCATTTTTGCTAGTAGAATTTATAACAGTATTAGTAGAAGCTTGTATAGACTGTGGCTAGGACTTTTTCATGCCATGCTAAATGTTATTTAAATTCTTGTGGTTATTTATTAGCCTCAAATAGCTGAGAGTGTTTAATATGTATTGAAAGATTCATGAGTTGTTCTTGTCATAGTAAAGCATCAGTATATGATATTCTCTTTCGAATGTTTTATTTGGTTGACTTGGCGCATACTCACACCATGTTTATGACTACAAACCAGTCACGAATAGCCTCCATGACCACTTAGTTTTTGAACTTGTGATACTACTTATGTTTTAATTAATGATTCTTATGTCGTTATGCATGATTATGGGTCTTATGCTCTCTTGATTTGTCGCTCCCAGTCTTTTGCTAGCCTCCACCTGTACTGAGTATGAGCTCTACTCGTGCATCCAAACTCCCTTAAACCAAAGTTGTTCAAATTGTGTACACCATACCTACCTACATGTGGTATTTAACTGCCATTCCAAATTAAATTGCTCATGTGTTACCTTTAAAACCTTCAAAATTACTCCTGCTTTATGTTCCTGTTTTTGCCAACGAGGACGTAAATACATAATCTTTATCTCACTTGTTGATTGGATTTAACACCCTGGACTAGTGGCTTCATCCACTTATCCAAATGATAGAAGAGCTGGTTGCGGGGTGCCCAGCCCCAAATTAATACAAACAAATTCTCTTCACTATTTTTGCCCCTGATTTATCAGCCAAAGCATAATTGTGTAAACAAAAGAGAAAGAGGGATGACCTTCTATACCAGTTGCGTCCTTCACCATGAGAGCCGCTCTTGTGAATCTAGTTGACTTGTGACGTACTGTATTTTCTGTTTACCATTCGTTGACATTAGCATACATCTCCCAAAATATAGACACTCCTCCACGGTTTGTGATTGTTGACAGGCACCCGAGAATTTGGTTAGCCATGGTTTGTGAAAGATGGATGGGAAGAGTGTCAAACTTTTAATACCTCTGTTTAATAAAATAAAATCTCTAGCACATGAGTGATCCCTGCTTCCCTCTGCGAAGGGCCTTTCTTTTACTTTTATGTTGAGTCTCCATTTTCTAACGTTATGCACAGTTGAGAGAGCAGTTTTGCCATTCTGAGTTCTATGTGCATTTGTCCTATAAGCATCAATAATTACTTCATGATGTGATATTATTTGTTCTTAAATTATTTGTTCTAGTCTTCCTCTTGAACTTTGAAGGTGTCTTGGCATTTATGTTTTGCCCCACTCTTAAGGACTATCGAAATATCACTTTGCCATGCTTTCTCTATACCTAAAACAAACGTTTACCTTTCTTTGCATTATTATTCATGATCTTTTATTTAAGTTACTCTTCGTGATGCGAAGTAATTGCTATGCTTTATTATTAAAGTTTTATTTACCATGCCTATGTTTAAAGTTTTATGATCTCAGCGTGCATATGCTTTTACATTAGATTGATCAAGTTTGTGTTAGTAGCATGTCACCTCAGAAATTATTGTTTTATCGTTTACCTACTCGAGGACGAGTAGGAACTAAGCTTGGGGATGCTTGATACGTCGTAAACGTATCCCTAATATCTGATGCTCCATGATGATATTATGCCAATTGCTACATGTTTTCTCCCTTCTTTTTGTCATTTTTATCGATTTTACTGACTAACCTGTTAACAAGATGCCACAGAGCCAGTTCCCTATTTTCTGCTGTTTTTAGTTTCAGAAAAGTTGTTCTGGAAATATTCTCGGAATTGGAAAATTTGAAGCCCGGAAGTCCTATTTTCCCCGGAAGCATTCGGAAGACCGAAGAGGAGCCGAAGAGGGGCAGCAGGGGGCCACACCATAGGGTGGCGTGGCCCCCTGGCCGTGCTAGCTATGGGTGTGGCCCCCCCGGGCTCCACCACCTTTGCCCTTTCGCCTATTTAAGCCCCCCGGATGGAAAACCCTAGGCACCTAATCAAAATCCCCGAATTTTTTTTGCCGCCGCCGTCACCGTCAACCCTTGATATGGGTGTTCTGAAGCTGTTTCCGGCACCCTGCCGGAGAGGAGATCATCACCGGAGGATTCTACATCACAATGCCTGCCTGAGTAGTTCATCCTTGGACTACGGGTTCGTAGCTGTAGCTAGATGGTTGTCTTCTCCTCATATGCCTCCATGTTTAGATCTCGTGAGCTTGCTATCCTGATCGAGATTGATCTTATGTAATTCTCTGTGCTGTGTTTGTTGGGATCCGATGAATATTGACCTTATGCCAAGTTGATTATAGTCTTTATTTGCATATGTTATTTGTGATCTTGCATGCTCTCCATTGCTAGTGGTTATTCTGGCCAAGTAGTTGCTAGTGACTCCAAGAGGGAGTATTTATGCTTGATAGTGGGTTCATGCCTCCTTGTTGCCTTGCTCAAGTGACAGAAACATGAAGGGGGAGGATGTGCTGTTGCCATTAGGGAGAAAACAGCGGTGAGAGTGCCCGCGTGCATAATCATTGCTTACATTACACACTTTGTTTAATGCAATTATCTGTTGCTTGCAACTTAATACCTAAGGGGGTCCGGATGATAACCTGAGGGTGGATTATTAGTCATAGATGCAGATGGATGTCGGTCTATGTATCTTGTTGTAATGCCCGCACTAAATATCATAGTAATCTTCATGTCATATTATGCACTACGGTGCAACCTTTATTTGTCAATTGCCTAGCTGTAATTTGTTCACCCAGCATGCCATCTTTTATGGAGAGACACCACTAGTGAAACTATGAACCCCGGTCCATTTTTCCACAATGTTAAACAAACCACAACAATTTCCTGCTTTCTTTACTTTCTGCAAGCATACACTATTTTTTCACACTATACGTCTAATCTTTGTTTTCAGCAAGACCGGTGAGATTGACAACCTCACTGTACCGTTGGGGCAAAGTATTTTGGCTGTGTTGTGTGCAGGTTCCACGTTGTTGCTGACACCGATGAAGCGCCATCACCACCGTCAGGGGGATCAACCTTCCGAAGGTCCTCCTTCTCCTACTGGATTGATCACCTTGGTTCTTAACTAAGGGGAAAACTCCTACCGCTGTGCTCTTCACACCCTCCTCTTGGGGTATCCCAACGAGTGCAAGATCTGCACCATCAAGGACCATCATGCACAAGAATGTGGGTGAGGATGTTGCTGACTCCCCGTGTCTAGAACCTTGATCCAGTAGAGTAAGGGTCTCACGTGTTACCCCTCTGAGAGTATGAACACATATGACGGGGTCAACTCTATAGCACTTCACCGTCCAAGACTAGACGTCGCGGGTGTATATGAAGGTGGAGTTCTCAACACATGAGAGAGAGTAATTAGAAACTACGTCTAATTGGGAGAGTACGCCTCAAAAAAACCAATTAGAAGACGATCTAATTCAACTATATGAAGCTCTAATTCAATTAGAGAGGTTCTAATTAGACCCTCTAATTTTTCTAGAGAAATAGAGAGAGGATTGAGAGCCAATTGTGTGTTTTTATTTGAACCTTAGGGTACTTTATATAGTGGGAGAAGAGGTGAGACTTGCCGAAAGGGAGAGGAGTCCTAGTGCTAGGAGGTGGTGGCCGCACCATCAAGGAGGTGGCCGCACCACCCTCCTAGCCTAACTTGGACTAGTAAGGTGGAGTCCAAATCCACCTCCCACTCCTTCCCTTTTTCTTTTTCTCCTTTTTGTTTTCTATTTTTATATCCAAATAATTCAGGAAAAATATCGGGACGATGAGTACCATTCTGTGAAGCTAGTGGGGCCCACCTGGCAGCCCCCAAAATTAAGGTTCGGCCATGAGGAGGATATTCCCCCTTTATATGGAAAGTACCCGAAACTTCTCCTAAACCACTTAAACCCTATAGATAAATTCATCAATATATCTAATACTGTCAGAACTATATTTCCGACACCCCGGACATTTCATGCCCCCTGCACTTGCTCTGTAAAGCGTGCAACCTCAATTTCTTTCTCAGAACAACTCCAGAATAGATTCCCATAGTAATAGAAACTGTTTCTATTACTCTAGGACATCTAATGCCCTTGTTATAAATTATCTACGATATATAAAATATACATATCATGAAGAAACACCGTTTATCTGATACTCCTAGTTGATCTGTACCTACCGATATACACAAAAATCAGCCCAAAATTAAGTGTGCTTCCCCTAGCGGTTCTATAGCGAGTGGACATGAAACTGGAAACTCTTTCCTTTTCAGTAATCAATAGCGGGGCCATAGATGCCCATATTGAATCCAACATACTATATGAATAAACTGATGAACCCGTTGATTATACAATTCTCCCATTACTCACGGTACGAAACTTACCCGAGACTACTGATTCTGGTATTGTCGTGAAACAATCACTAGTTCACTTATACCTTTGTCTTGTCTCGTTATCCGGTAATTTTACTATTTCTCGTTATTTTATATTGATATCCCACATGATGTATCATCATCATGCATTGTCTGCAGAACTTATGGATATCAAGAATACCGAGTGTGCCTGGGTGCCCGGGTATGTATCTCTACTTTTACAGAGGAGTAATTCCCATCTAATAACATCAAGATAATATACTCCTTTAGAATTACCCAGTAGCTACTGTTCACCAAGTTTACGGTGTAACTCTTGATAGCACCAAAGTAAAACCTCCAGAATATATTATCCCGATAACATCGTGGTCAAAGGATGCATTGTAATATAACTGTGATGTGATATGATTCTAAGGAGAAAGACGTCTTAGTGGAATCTCTTAGCATATCAATCTACTTAGGGAATACCCAACAATATTGTTACCTTCCAACAATATGCTATTTATTGATGTGACATAAACAATGCCCATGACCAGGAAAACGTAGGCATCAAACATACAATGAATTAGTCGTAAAAGGCAAGACTAGGATTTATTTGTGTATTCATGTTACTACACATGAGCGTGATTTTTCCTCTGAATCTCATACTCAGGAACCACGTCAGTTACAACATAGTAATATGAATCATAATTATGAAACTAATGTATAAATATTATTGCCTTTTGTTCATACATCCAACAGTCTCCCACTTGCACAACTGGCAATAATCCGTTTGTATAAGTTCATCAAACATCTAGAATATGTAAGTGAGCACTCATGCAAACATTATGATAGAGACATTTGTCATAAACTTCTTTTGAGGTTGTATGAACCATATCTATTATGAAGAAACTCTTTCTTCCATAATACCCCTTGATCATAAGATTAACTGCAATCTAGGATATTCTAGGTGAGATCCTTGTGTTTCAACTAAGAATATAGTTCCGTTTATCACAGATCATCTTGCATCTTTTGTGAAATACCACACCTAGACCATATAGTTAATTGATAGCCAAAATATTAGAAGTATTTAAACTTCTATCCTTTACGGATATTGTTGTATTGTTCGTAAATATATACTTAAAATCGATAAAGCACTTTTAACCCTTCCTATTCATAAAATTATTTTTTAATCCTTGGTTAGTACTTATCACATAAGTACCATTTAATCGTATGTACTTATCTCATAAGTTATTTTTTATAATGTAACTATTACATTATAAGCCTATTCTCCATACTTTTGAAAATACATATTCAAAATTATCTTTGAGGAGAATACTCGTAATAATTTGGAGCTAATTGATTTTTCATCAAATCCAATTTTCCAACAATTATTATTTTTACATTTTTTGACAGAATGCATTGTATGAGGAATTTCCTTTATGATCATAATGATGAATAATTTGATCATTGATCACCATTGTTTTAAAACTTTGGATCTTGCACTCGAAATCCCAATTTCTCCTCAGAACCTAGTTCTCTCAAGTTTCAAAAGTTTCATTTAAAACTTCATGCATATATATCCGATAGCACTATATTAATTTTCACTCGAGATTTAAATACTTTGTGAATTAATAACTTTGCTATCACATGTATCCCAGAAAATAATTTTCAATGATACATCTTTTCTGTCAAACAAATCCTTTAATGATTTCTAATAACTTGGATATCGTCAAAACAACTCCCACAAACTTTAAACAAAACAATACTTCTATTATTTTTCATGAAGTCAAATCAAATCTTGTTCTACTTCATAAATTATATCACTACTCCAAAAAATTATACCAACTCGATTTTATCCGTATAAATGAATTTTGGATCTTGTATAATTAGTTCTGTGTTTAATAGAAACCCTCGAGTTATACTTAGTACATAAACTCGATCAATTTTCCTTCAAAGGAATTTGTTTTTCTTAATTTCTCGTAGAGAATTATTATACAGACCGATAAATTTTTCCTACATATCACAAGATCTTTAGTAGTCAACTCTTGATTTTGTCATAAACTTATTTAAGACAAAACAAGCTTTATGGTCCCTTTATTCCAACATAAATTCCTTCAAGTTTTTCAACTTGAACTTAATGGTATAATTTTTTTTGATTCCAAGTTATTTGGATATTTTTAGCCCTTCTATTATCTTTACTAATTACATGCACATCCTTTATTCAAGTTGTCTTGAAACTTGTATGTGCTTTCTTGGTTAAGTACTTTCTTTATAAGCATCCATGCCTCAAACCGCAATGGCTCTCGTTATTAGTCTAAAAGAATTGTCAATTGCAATTGCTTCTGCTTGCACAACTCTGATAACTATTTTTGGAGATTCATTAATCCCTTCAATAAATACCACCCTCCCATTGAATTCAACAAGGAATTACTTCCTTAAGAATCACATGTCCCTAGTAATAAAACTTTGTTACTTATGTGGTGGTTTTATATAAGGAATTTCAATGTAAAATTGGAATAACCAACAAAGCATAACTTTGTTATTTATTCTTAGGTTCAAGTTTCAATATTTCATAAACTTCTAGATTCTAAGACTAATGTGTCTCTTTATAGTTTGTCTTTCAAAACTACGACACAAAGTAAAGACAATATAATTGTTCTAAAATCAAAGCTTAATTTACTATACTATTCCATCAGTAATATCAAGAACTATTTGCAAATGAATCTTTCTTAGTGTTTGCCTTTGTCTCACTTAGTCAAATTATGACCTGAAAACTTTCAAGAAATAACTTCTAAAAAAATTGTGAAGTCATTTGTTATTGACGAGAGTATCAGCAATAATCTTATTTTGGTGACTTCTCAATGTTCTTGAAAACTTAAAAAAATTCACCCTTCTAAGAAGTGTGGTATTTATTAAGTACTTCACTGATTGTATATGATGTGTTTGAAATCGTAGTGCCACATGAAGGTGGTGTCAACTCAACTACAAAATATTTTAGGACAGGTGATATTTCACTTATGCAAAAAGATTTGTAATTTGATCATCCACGAAGGGAGTGATCCATAATATTCTCATAAAATAAGCATGACTTCTTCCTATTAATCCACAAGAGTATTACATCACCAAACATTTGACCTTATTACAATAACTTGAGATGAAGCTCATAAATCTTTTGAATTATAAAAATAAAAGTGGAGATGTCTTCATCCATGAATGATCCTTTATGCTCAAAACTTGACGCTCGTCAACACCTTTTATTCTCATGTCTCCTTACTTTCTGCATCTCCTATATCGAATGCATAAAATACTTTTTAGCAATCGATACACCAGAGATACTAGTAAGAATAAAAAAAAACATTTAGGTATAACTCTTATACCTTTATCACCTTTGGTGAATTTTTCCTTTTGCTTGAGGAACTTTTATAGTTCCTCATTCAATGCCCTTTCTTTTTACAAAAAAAACATTCAGACTTATGCTGTGCAAAAAATTTGGGCTTATTATGTGCTTTAGCACCTTTTTCCCTTTTAGTTCTTTTTCTTGTTGAATGGTGTAGTTTTCGAAACCATCAATACTTGATTATCTTCCCTCCTCACATCGGTCTCAGCAGTTTTCAACATAGTAAGGTTGATGATTTCTCCATCCCATTCATGTTGTAATTCATGATGAAATTGTTGTAAGACGAGTAGAGTGGAGCCAACACCAAATATGTACTTAGCTATGCTGGGATTGGAAATACCAAAGTCTGAAGCATAGTTCCATAACTAAACATCTTGATTACATGCTCGTTCACTTAGCTTTCTTATTCCATGTGACACGACCACAAAGTCTTTGTTATCTCGTAACGTTCAGTCTTGGCTTGTGTACGGTACATGGTCGTGAGTTCAACGATCATGTCATACATGGACGTACGTTCAGATTGTTTCTGCAACTCATGATCCATACATGTCAACATGAGACATTGAACAACTATTGCATCATCACTCTTCAAGGTTTGAACATCCTTTTTAGCATCATAAGTGTCATCGTCGAGATCCTATGTAAGAGGAGCATCGAGTAATATTCTTTCTTGATACTTAGAGAACAATTCTCAGAGAACCTACCCAATCTGCATAGTTATTTCCATTGGAAGCAAGTGGTTTCTTCTCAAGTAGGGGGCCAAGGTTAATAGCGGGTGCGTTACGAGCCATGGATCTACAACAATTTAATAGTTCACTTAGACATGTTCATAATTAGTTTCCAAGCACTTGTCAAAATAATTAACTATATGCTTCCACTAAATATAATATTCCTTGTGATCAGAATTTAATGTATTACTGAATCCACGCTCAAGTTATAAGCAAAGGATGTATCCACCTCGATGGCCATAATATTACAACGGATAGGACAACTTGCCAATCACTACCACCATGATTTCCACTTCACCTTTTTGGTGTATGTTCTCCGAACTCATGACCTTCATGCCTGAATGTCAAGACAACCAACGGATCCTTATACATGTGATGTCATGCTGACCCTTATATCCAAGTGATGAGCATGGATCAGCTTGATGCCCACCTTCTCATCATAAGAACATGTTGATCCATGTATCCCGGTGATGTACGTGAACCCCAATCAGCTTGACAGTGCTACAGTTGGGAGATCACGATCTACCTTGATATATTGATGAGGAATCACCCTAATAATCACGTCTGTTGCGCAATCAAAGGACAAAAATTAAACAAATAAAACATGCACGAGTAAAACTAGTGATGTAGTATAGTCTTCCTTCATCTCCAACGGATCATGCGTTGGTGGTGCCATGTCGAGGTTCACGACAAGTGAAATCCTTCTCCTTACAATCATTGCCATGATCGGATTTAGGACGGTTTGCTAGCTACAAAACAGTGTTAGGTGAAGCATCTCAGAATTCTAAACTGTGAGACTATACCAAATCATGTTTTCTGCAAAACAGAGTTAGACGTCCCTTACGTTTTTTTGCATCTTTTAGCGTAGTTGTGGGATCTATGAAATGAACTGTTAAGTAACCTACGGTTCCATAAGGCATCATTATTCACGTTGTTAGATTGACATTGCGAGATGATTGAAACATAGCATTACGAAAACGTCTAGAGCGTTAATCTAAACTTATTCATAGCCATGACCCCCTGTGTGGATCCAATCCACATGCTCCCTCCACAATGTTGTTTATGAGACCAACTATAATGAGACCCAACAATACTAAAGAACTTTTTCGGACTAGACGAAATATTCCAGGGGAAACTCGAACGTCCTAGGATTGCTAGAAGTTTGTAAAAATCGTGATATGTAGTTGGAAACAAAACAAAAAAGCTTGTTGGGAAGCAACCATAAATAATCTAAACGTTGGAGAACTTTCCAACGTACTTGCACAAACTTATGCAATACCCGCACTCTCCAGTGCTCTAGATCAGATCGTGTACATACACATAGACCACTTTGATACCGCTGCTAGTATGCGCAACAAAAATTTAAAATTTCTCCATGCATGCTACGCAAAAACCAAGACCTTGCTATGTAGATACAAGTAAATATAAATTTGAAGATCTAGTTTTCAAGATCGTGTACAAGACACCATAGTGGCAGAAGAGATGTTGGTGACGATGTCGGTGAAGCCTGTAGAAGATCCTCACGCACAAGCCTATGGGTGAGGATGTTGCCGACTCTGTGTATCCAGCACCTTGATCCAGCAAAGTGAGAGTCTCAATGTTACCCCTCTAAGAGTATGCAAACATATGTAGGGGCAAATTTTGCAGCGCTTTGCCATCCAGGATTAGACGTGGCACTTTGATACGTACATTTTGCATCAGTATTTTATATTGTCATTTTCTGTTATTCATCGATATATTTCATGTTATGATGCACCCCTTATGTTATTTTATCTTATTTTGCATGTTTGATAATTTTTGGAGAATAAACACCGGGACGAGAAATCTAATAGAAAAAGCACCGTCGAGATACTATATTTCAGAAGATCAGAAGAAGAAGGGGGACATCCGGGGTGTCTTATAAGTCCAGAGGAGGAGTCCAGCCAGAAGGAGAGCCAGAGGGGGGCCACGAGGGGCCCACACCATGAGGTGGCGTGCCCCCTGGCCGCGCCACCAGGTGGTGTGGCCACCCTGGCCCACCCCTGGTGGATATTTTTGGCGTACTTGGCCTTGATGGAACCCTAAGACTCATACCATCGTAGAATAATTATTCCGCCGCCGCCTCAGGGCGGAAAACACCCGAGAGAGAAAAGCTCTCTGGCAGGGAGAAATCTGCCGGGTAAATTCCTCTCCGGAGAGGGGAAATCACCGCCATTGTCACCGTCATCACTCCGGGCATCATCAAGATCGTCATCATTATCACCACCACCATCATCAGCAGCATAACCCTCATCATCCACCGTCATCCCGCTATAACAATTAGGGGCCTCTATCGTTGTTTTACATTAGATCTCTCTCCCGGTGTGGATTACTTGTTAGTAGTTGATGCTTGTGCGATTTATCGGTGTTTGCACTTTATGACCATATTGTTATCATCCATTATATCACCTATGATTATGATCCATATGATGTCTTGTGAGTAGTTCGTGTTGTTCTTGAGGACATGGGAGAAGTCAAGGTGTTAGTAGTGAAGTAACGTTGAATAATATTTAATGTTTGATATTTAAGTTGTGGTGTTATTCTCCTAGTGGTGTCATGTGAACGTCGACTACATGATACTTCACCATTTATGGGCCTAGGGGGGATGCATCGTGTATTTGGCTACTAATTATGGGGTTGCCGGAGTGACAGAAACCTAAACCCCGTTAGGAAACCATTACACGAGGGAGCGTAGGATCCCGGAGTTTAAAGCTGTGGTTAGATTTATTTATTAATTACTTTCTTGTAGTTGTGGATGCTTGCAAGGGGTATAATCACAAGTATGTATTAGTGTTGGATGGGACGGTACATTAGCATAGGTTCACCCACACAACACTTATCAAAACACCTAAGATTATTCAGCTGCATGGAACAAAAGCACTTGACAGAATCTTCCCGTGTGTCCTCGAGAACGTTTGTTAATCATAAGTAAACCCACCGGCTTCTCCTTTGCTGAAGGATTGGGCCACTTTCTGCAATTATTATTACTGCATTTTATTTACTCGCACTTTATTTATCTGCAATATCAAAAAACCCTACAAATCTATCTTTCAGTTTTTACAGTTATTCCTTCATCGAAACTACTTGTCAATACCTTCTGCTACTTGTTGGGTTCGACACTCTTATTTATCGAAAGTACTACGATAAACCCCCTATACTTGTGGGTCATCAAGACTATTTTCTGGCGCCGCTGCCGGGGAGTGAAGCGCTATTGGGAATTGCAATTGATAAAGGAAGCTTCTGTTGTAAGTGTTGTTTTTATTACTGTCTACTGGTTTATTATACTATGTTTGGATCTCCTTTTGAGTCCTTATTTGAGGCCACTGCTGCCACTGCTGGGGTAGTAAGTGACCCACTGCCTGATGATTTGGATCCTTATAAAATACCTATAAATATTGTTAAACATGTTTGGAATAACTGCTATTCAGGTGATGGAACTGTCCATCCTGGTGATCATTTGCTCTTTTTACATGAATTATGCGAGTTGTTCAAGTGTGTAGGTATTATGATGAGCCAAGTTAAGAGGAAATTATTCTCTATATCATTGACAGGCCGAGCCGCTGAATGGTTCAAACTGCTGAAAATTAGCCAGACTATTAGATGGGAGGAAATTGTGCCTCTCTTTTATTCTAAATTTTATCCTCCCAGTTAAATTCATAGAGATCGGAATTATATATATCATTTTTGGCCTCAAGACGGAGAGAGTATTGCCCAAGCATAGGGGAGATTGAAGTTACTAATGCTCAAATGCCCCATTCATGAGCTCCCCAGTAATATTGTTATTAATAATTTCTATGCAAGGCTTTCTCTTCGTGATAAGGATTTATTGGATGCTTCTTGTTCTGGATCATTTACACGTATGAAGCATGAAGCTAAATGGGATCTTCTTGACCGAATTCAAGAAAACACTGAAGGATGGGAGAATGACAAAGGTAGACAGTCAGTATAAATTATGACTATGAATGCATTAAAAAAATTATGTCATCCGATAATTTTCATAATGTTAGTATTGTTTATGGTCTTGATTCTCAAGTTGTTTCAAACTTATATAAGGCTTTTGCTTCTTATTTTGATATTCCTAAAAAGGATTGGGACAAGTACCATGCACCTTATAAAGATGTTGTTAATTGTGTTCCTGCTAGAGATATAGAACTTCATACTGTTGATTCTATTGTGCCTGAACCTTATATTGAGAAAATGCCTTTCACTGCTAAGGTAAAAGAACATTCTATGTTATCTAGTGTGGTTAATAAAAGTGCAAGGAAACCTGAAGAACCCGAGGAACAAATAACCGTAGAACCTACAGTAGCAATAGTAAAGGACCTTGTTTCTGAAAATGTAGAAGATGAACACATTATATTTTGTGAAGATGCTTCTAATATTGTCTCTCATCTTGGTAAATCTAGGAAACCTAGTGTTCCTGTGCTATCTGTGAGGATAGGTGATCATTGATATTATGGTTTGTGTGATATTGGTGCTAGTTCTAGTGCTATTCCTTATGATCTTTATAAAGAAATCATGCATGAAATTGGTTCTTGTGAACTTAAATACATTGATCTGATTATTCAACTTGCTAATAAGGAAACTATTTCTCCGATTGGTATTGTTAGAGATGTGGAGGTCTTATGTGGTAAAACTAAATATCCTGCTGATTTTCTAGTACTAGGCACTTCTGCTAGTTAGACTTGTCCTATTATATTTGGTAGACCTTTCTTAAATACCCGTGGTGCTGCTATTGATTGTAAAAAGGAGAAAATCCTTACAAATTTTGATGGAGAGTCTTATGAATTTAATTTCTCCAAATTTGCTAAAGCGCCTTATGA
>JAPCYS010003964.1:0-15701 GCA_028641055.1 Alopecurus myosuroides | reverse complement strand
TAGACATGATCGAGAAACCTCTCCGATCAATAATCAACAGCGGGATCTGGATATCCGTGATGAATCCTATATATTCAACGATGACTCTCGTGATCGTGTGAACCATCAACGTCGTAACTATTCCCTTTGTCTCGCGTTATTTTACTTGTGTGAGATCCAATCATTGGTATCAACCATACCTAGTTCGATCTCGTTACCGAAAGTACTCTTTTACTCGTTCTATGATATGACATCCTTGTGACCTAGTCACGTGCTTGCAAGAGGTGTCGATGTGATATCAGCGAGAGGGCCGAGAGTATATCTCTCTGTCATTTGGATGGACAAATCCCACTCTTGATCCATGAGCCTCAATTAACACTTTCCGAATACCCAGCGACACTTTTATAGTCACCCTGTTACGGCGTGACGTTTGATGACATCAAAGCACCCTTCCGGTATTAGTGATTGACATGATCTCATGGTGTAAGGAATGAGGTTACTTCGTATGTAAGACATAACACCATAAACTAAATGACTTGATCGTATTGTTATACTTAGTTTGGGTTTATGTTCATCACATCATTCTCCTAATGACATGACCTCATTATTGACAACATCCAATGTTCATGATCAGGAAACCTTCATCATCGTTAATCAACGAGCTAATTAAAAGAGAGGTTTTACTAGGACCGATTGTTTGTTTATTAAACACACATGAATCAACGTTTTCAGTTAATACAATGCTAGCATGAGAAATAAACATCTATCATAAACAAGGAATAACATAATAAACACTTTATTATTGCCTCTGGGGCATATTCCCTTCAGGATAGCGGTTGATACGTCTCAAACGTATCCATAATTTCTGAGGTTCCATATTGTTTTCTTGCCATATGCTACATGTTTCTTATACACTTTATGTCATTTTTATGGATTTTCTATGACTAACCTATTGACAATATGCCACAGAGCCAGTTCCTGTTTTCTGCTATTTTTAGTTTTAGAAAAGTTGTTCTAGAAATATTCTTGGAACTGGACGAAACAAAACCCAGAAGTCTTAGAAAGTCGTCACGTACACTGAGTCCGGAGGAGACCCGGAGGGGGGCCTCAGGCCCCCACACCATGAGGCGGCGCCCCTCCCCCCTAGCCGCGCCCAGGGGTGGTGTGGGCCCCCTGGCTGCCCACCGATGTTGCCCTCTCGCCTATTTATACCTCTCGTAGGGTTAACCCTAAAGATATGAGCCTTTTACACCAAAAACATCCGCAGCCGCCGTCATCGTCATCCCTAGTTTGGGAGGGTTCTGGAGCTCTCCCCGGCACCCTGCCGGGAGGGGGAATCATCACCGGAGGGCTCTTCATCACCATGCCTACCTCCGGAGTGATGTGTGAGTAGTTCATCCCTGGACTACGGGTCCATAGAAGTAGCTAGATGGTTGGTCTCTCCTCTTTATGCCTCATGTTTAGATCTTGTGAGCTGCCTAACATGATCAAGATCATCTTATTATATTGCTACATGTTGTGTTTGCTAGGATCTCATGAATATTGAACGCTATGTCCAATGATTATCAATCTACCATGTTATTTTCATGTATATGTTATTTATGGTCTTGCATGCTCTCCATTACTAGTAGATGCTCTAGCCAAGTTGATGTTTGTAACTCCAAGAGGGAGTATTTATGCTCGATAGTGGGTTCATGCCTCCCTTTCACTCCCGCTCAAGTGACAGAAACGTAACGGGTGGGGGGTGTGTTGCTGCCATTAGGGAGAAACCAACAATGCTTTGTCTAAGGATGATTTTATTATTTACATTACACACTTTGCTTAATGCAATTATATGTTGCTTGCAACTTAATACCCAAAGTTTGCTCGGATGACACTCTGAGGGTGGATTATTAGTCATAGATGCAGTTGGATAAAGGTCTATGTATCTTGATGTAATGCCCGCATGAATCACATAGTAATCATCATGTCATGCATATGCACTACGGTGTAGCCTTTATATCTGTCAATTGTCTAGCTGTAATTTGTTTACCCAGCATGTTATCTATCTGTTTTAGAGAGATAACTCTAGTGAACTGTGGACCCCGGTCCATTTCTTTATACTGATATACAACCACTGCAACCACGGTTTTCCTACTGCAATTATTGTTCTCTTTCATTTACTGCAAACAAATACTATTTTCCACACTATACGTCGAATCCTTTGTTTCAGCAAAACCGACGAGATTGACAACCTCACTGCTTCATTGGGGCAAAGTAATTTGATTGTATTGTGTAGATTCCACGTTGCTGCTGAACTGGTAGTGCGCCCTGCCAACATCAGCTACATCAACCTTCGGAAGTGATTTCTATCTCCTACTGGTTGATTCAACCTTGGTTTCTTTCTGAGGGAAAACTTGCTGCTGCACTCTTCACATCTTGCGCTTGGGGTCTCCCAACGAGTGTGTGTCTACACTCCATCAAGCTTTTCTGGCGCCGTTGTCGGGGAAGAAGAGGATTTCTGTAAGGGGAGTCTCTCACTTCAAATCTCTTTACTTTGTTTTTGTTTTGCTTGGTTTATTTTATTTTGTCTTGTTTGCTTAAAAAAGATGAACTCTATGGACAAAAATTTGCCAAATTTCCTTGACAATGCAAGCAAAGTTAATGAATCAATAGTAAGTATCAATAAGAGAATTACTGTTTTAGAGGCTAGCAATATCCATGATAATCAAAACTTTATGATTGGTAAACTAGATGAGGCTATGGAAACTTTAAGTTCAACCTTTTCTTCTCTTATGTTTAATAGGGAGAAAACTTTTATGGGAAAAGAAAAAAAATTATGTATGTCCTCAAGGTGCCTAAACCAAAACCCCCTAATGTGCTTAAAAATGATAAAACTTTTAGTGAAACTAAAAGTGATTTGGATGTTGAATCATCTTCAGGGGTACCTAAAGTACCAATTGCTACAAGTGGTGCTTTAGAGGAAATTATTGATTTGGATGCTTATTCACTTGAAAATACTTGATTCTAAGTTTTCTGGGCCTACCTAAAAGGCGCTAAAGAAAAATACTTCTTGGGAGATAACCCATGGTTTTATTTTGCTGTATTTTCTCTGTTTTCTTTGAGTCAAGGTGTTCTTTACTTCTGTAGGAACTCCTTTGTATCTTTATTTTCTTGCATTTGTTGTGCCAAGTAAAGTCTTTAGTGAAAGTTGAGGTTAGATTTGGATTTCTGCGCAGGAAACAGATTTCTGTTGTTCACATAAGATCAAAATGACCTGCAAACTTTTGTGCTTATTCTCGGTTTATTCCAAAAAAATATTCTAGTTTTGCGTTTTTTGACTTGAGCAACGTAAGTGGCCAGAAAAAATGCGTCTTTACAGATTGTTCTGGTTTTGACAGATTATGCCTTTTTACTTGCATTCTCTCTTTTACTATATCGAGTGGATTTCTCTGCTCCAGAAAACATCAGTGGCTGTAGCTAATGTTTAAAAAGTATTAATAATGCTTGTGTTCATGGAGAACATGTGAATTTTTTTATTGTGCACTAACCCTCTAATGCAAATTACATTGAGTTTGGTGTGAAGGAAGTTTTCAAGGGTCAAAAGAAGAAGGTGATATAATGTGATCAAGAAGAGTGCAAAACCAAAGCTTGGGGATGCCCCCGTGGTTCATCCCAACAAATTATAAGAATACTCAAGTGTCTAAACTTGGGGATGACCAAGGCATCCCCTTCTTCATCAAAAAATTATCAGGTCACTTCTAGTGAAACTATATTTTTATTCGGTCACATCATATGCACTTTACTTGGAGCGTCTGTTTGTTTTTTTGTTTTGTTTTATTTTGTTTTCTTTCCTGCAATAAATATAGTTGGAACCCAACATTCTTTTTGTGGGAGAGAGACACACTCCTCTTTTTCATTTGAATACTTGTTTTCTTCCATGCCAGTATTCTTAGTTTTACTTCTAGCTGTTGAAAATCCCTTTAGCTCCTGTTTTTCATGCATCTCTGATGCGCATGTAACACACGTTCGTTGGGAGACCCCAAGAGGAAGGTATGAAGAGCACAGTAGCAAGTTTCCCTCAGAAAGAAACCAAGATTGAATCGACCAGTAAGAGGAAGGAGTAACTTCAGAAGGTTGATGCAGCTGAGATGGCAGGGCGCACTACCGGTTCAGCAACAACGTGGAACCTACACAACACAATCAAATCACTTTGCCGCAACGAAGCAATGAGGTTGTCAATCTCACCGTTTTTGCTGAACACAAAGAGGTTAAACGTATGGTGTGGAAAACAATATGAGAACAGTATGAAAACAAAAGCAGTGCGACAACAATGGAAGCAGTGTGTGTATTATCTATATGAGAAAATGGACCGGGGTCCACATTTCACTAGTGGTGTCTCTCCATAGAAAATAAATAACATGTGTGGTGAACAAATTACAGCTGGGCAATTGAAAGAAATGAAGGCTGCACCGTAGTGCATATGCAAGATATAAAGATTACTATGTGATTCATGTGGGCATTACAACAAGATACATAGACTGTCATCCAACTACATCTATGGCTAATCATCCACCCTACGAATATCATCTGAACAAACGTTGGGTATTAAGTTGAAAGCAACAGATAATCGCAGTAAGAAAAGTGTGTAATGTAAACAATGTAGACTAAGTAAACACTGTTGTTTTCTCCCTAATGGCGACATCGCATCCTCCATCCGTAACGTTTCTGTCACTCGAGCACAGATGCAAAGGAGGCATGAACCCACTATCGAGCCTAAATAGTCCCTCTTGGAGTTACTACCATCTACTTGGCCAGAGCATCTACTAATAACGGAGAGCATGCAAGATCATAAATAACATATGCATGAAGATAACATGAAAGATTGATAATCAGAAGACATTTCATTCAACATTCATCGGATCCCAGCAAACACAACATGTAGCATTACATAAAGATGATCTCAATCATGTAGGGCAGCTCACGAGATCTAAACATGAGGCATAAAGTGGAGAAGACACCCATCTAGCTACTTCTATGGACCCGTAGTCCAGGGATGAACTACTCACGCATCACTTCGGAGGAGGGCATGGTGGTGTAGACCCCTCCGGTGATGAATTTCCCTCCTAGCACGGTGTCGGGGAGAGCTCCAGAACCCTCCGATCTCGGGATGACGATGACGGCGGCCTCGGCTGTTTCTCAGGAAAAATTGGTATATCTTTAGGGTTCATGTATTGGGGGATTATATAGGCAAAAGGGCGATGGCAGTGGACGCCTGAGGGTCCCACACCACCCCTAGGCACGGCCAGGGGCGCCGTCCTATGGTGTGGCCCCCCTGTGGCCCCTCTTGGGGCCTCTTCGGGACTCCGTGGAACCTTCGGTAATTCTAAGACTTCCGGCTTCGAATTTTCCGATTCTGAGAATATTTCTAGAACAAATTTTCTGAAACTAAAAACAACAGAAAACAGGGAACTGGCTCTGTGGCATCTTGTCAATATGTTAGTCTAGAAAATCGATAAAAATGACATAAAGTGTATAGCAAACATGTAGGAAATAACATGAAAACAACATGGAACATCAGAAATTAAGGATACGTTTATGATGTATTAACATACCCAAGCTTTGTTCCTACTCCTCCTCGAGTAGGTAAACGATAAAAACACATAATTTCAAAGGTGACATGCTACCAACATAAACTTGATCATAAATATTGTAAAAGCATATGTAAGCTGAGATCATAGTACTTTAAACACAAGCATAATAGATATAATTCTAGCAATAAGCAATCACTTTGCATCATGAGAAGTAACACAAATAAAAGATCATGAATAATAATGCACTGAAAGTTATTGTTTGAAGCATAAAGATAACATAACAAAGTGATATTTAGCGTGTCCTTAGGAGTGGGGCAAAACATAAATGCCTGGACACCTTCAGGGTTCATGAGGAAGACTAGAACAAATAATTAGAGAACAGACAATAACACATCATTTATCAATTAATAATGTTTCTGGGACAAATGCACATTAAACTCAGAATGGCAACTATTGTCTCTCAACTGTGCATAAAGTTAGAAGATGGAGACTCAACATAAAAGTAAAAGAAAGGCCCTTCGTGGAGGGAAGCAGGGATTAACTCATGTGCTAGAGCTTTTTATTTTATTAAATAGAGGTATAAAAAACATTTTTTAGAGAGGTGTATTCTTATGTCAACGAATGGTAAACAGAAAATGCAGTACGTCACAAGCCAACTAGACTTCACAAGAGCGGCTCCCATAGAAGGACGCATCTGGGTAGAAGGTCATCCCTCTTTATCCTTTGTTTACACAATTATGCTTTGACTAATAAATCAGGGGCAAAAATAGTGAAGATAATTTGTTGTATTACTTTGGGGTTGGGCACCCCGCTGCCAGCTCTTCTATCAATTGGATAAGCGGATTAAGCCACTAGTCCAGGGTGTGAAAGTCCAATCAACAAGTGAGATAAATATTCTCTATTTATGTCCTCATGAGCTAAAACAGGAGCAAGAAACAGGGGTAATTTTGAAAGTTTTAAAGGTAACACATGAGCAATTTACTTTGGAGTGGCGGTTAAATACCACATGTAGGTAGGTATGGTGGACACATTTGTCAAACTTTGGTTTTTGGGAGTTGGATGCACGAGTAGAGCTCATACTAAGTACAGGTGGAGGCTAGCAAAAGACTGGGAGCGACAAATCAAGAGAGCAATGATGGCCATAATTAGTCATAGCGACAAAAACATCATTAATCAAAGCATAAGTGGTACTGCAAGTTCAAAATTTAAATGAACATAGAGTCTATAAGTGACTGGTTCATAGTTATAAACATGGTGTGACCATGCGCCAAGTCAACCAAATAAAACATTCAAAGGGGAACACCACAAATTTATGCTTCAAAATGACAAGAACAACTCATGATTCTTTCAATGGCACATTAAACACTCTCAGATATTTGAGAAAAATCATGCTACTAAATAACCACTAGGATTTAGAATTAAAATAATATCTAGCATGATATGAAAAAGTCTAGCCACAGTCTATACAAGCTTCTATTTGCATCGTTATAAATTCTACTTCATGTAGCAATTTCTTTTTCCCAACAAGCACCATATATAATATGTTTTAACAAAAACTCTCTAAATGATACATCAATAAAAATTGAGAGTACTCACATAACACTACTAAAACTAACATCTTTGAATAATAGATGCAATGAAAACAAGAGCTAAACAAGAATTTTGCAGCAGCTAGAAGAAAAACTAAGAATACGAGCATAGCAAGTATTCAAATGAAAAAGCGGAGCGTGTCTCGCTCCCACACAAAGAATGCTAGGGTCCAACTATATTATTGCCACAAGGAAAGCAAAAGAAAACAAAATAAAAAAACATACACTCCAAGTTAACTTCATATGATGTGACCGAATAAAAATATAGTTTCACTAGAGTGACCTGATAAATTGTGGATGAAGAAGGGGATGCCTTGGGCATCCCCAAGCTTAGATACTTGAGTCTTCTTAGAATTTTCTGGGATGAACCACGGGGGCATCCCCAAGCCTTTTGTTTTCACTCTTCTTGATCACAATATATCACCCTCTTCTCTTGACCCTTGAAAACTTCCTTCACACCACACTCAAAGAGTAATTCGCATTAGAGGGTTAGTGCAACAATAAAAAAATCCATGGGTTCTATGTGGGAACAAGTGATATTGATACTTTTAAAAATTAGCTATGGCCACTGATGTTTCGTGAAGCAAATAAATCCACTTGACATCGTAAAAGAGCAAATGCAAGAAAAAAGACAGAATCTGCCAAAACCAGAACAGTTTGTAAAGAAGAATTTTTTTGGGGCACTTATGTTGCTCAAATCGAAAAACTTAAAGAACAAAAAAATTCAGAATTAGCAAAGTAATAGGCATAAAAATTTCAGATCATTCTGATATTTCTGTATTTTATGCGATGTTTTACGGTGCACAGCAGAAATCTGTTTCCTGCACAGAAATGCAAAACCAACTCGAACTCTCGTCAGAAACCTTACTTGGAACAACTAAAACATGAAAATAAAGACACAAAGGAATTTCTACAGAAGTATATAACCCCTTGACTCAAAGAAAACAGAGAAAAACAAAGCAAAAAATAAAACCATGGGTTATCTCCCAAGAAGTGCTTTTCTTTAACATCTTTTAGCTAGGCCCAGAAAGTAGTTTCACGTGTTTTCAAATGAAGAAGATGCTCACATGAGAAATATGAAGTAAGCAAAAGAGAGAATAAATAAACAATTATAAAACAAATTTAAGTCTAACCCACTTCCTATTCATAGGAATCTTGTAAAGAAATAAATTGAAGAAGCTCAAACTAGAAATTATGGGAAGGTAGAACAAGAGCATCTTCAAAACTTTCAACACAAAGAGAGGTGTTGTAGTAATATGAAAATTCCTACAACCGTATTTTCCTCTCTCATAATAATTTTTAGTAGCATCATGAACAAACTCAACAACATAATTATCTTATAAAGCATGTTTTTCATGGTCTAAAAGCACACAATTCATATCAAGCTCCAAAACAGTGGGATCAAAATTTAAAATCAGCTCCTCTTTTTTCCCACTTTTAGCAATAGCAAAACAAGATGATTGGTCACTCTTAAAAGGTATATGACACATTATAGCAATCCTATTTTCAATAGCATTAGAATTTATAACATCAAGTAACATAGGACCATCATCAAGAGCATTATCATATAAATTTTCTAAACAAACTTCCTCGTATCATGCATATCAATAGTTGGAATAAATAGAGAATTATCATAGGCTTCATCAAAGTAGCATGAATTATCATAAATAACGGTAGCAATATCATTATCACAAGTTTAATTCATAGCAGTATCATGGTCACAAGTATAGCAAGTATCAATTTCATCAAAAAGGGATATTTCAAAAGAATAAATATGATCATCACTTTCATCAAATAATGTATGAGTTAAAGAGTTACTATCATTGTAAGTAGACATGGTTAGCTACTCCATTATTCCTCCTCTTGATCATCACTCTACTCCTCTTTTTCATCCAATGAAGTATGTAGTAATTATAATCCTTGTAATTATCAAATCAATATTCAAGTATATCATAAATCTCATATTTATAAGGTGCATCACCAATACATTAAAGCAAATAGGCAATTTCAAATGCACCCTTCCAAGCAATAAATTCCTCAATTTGTTCCACATCATCAAAGCCAAAATTTCCCTTAACATAAGAAGATATGGTAACATTATAATTATACTCACATTGAAAAGGGAGGTGTTTATACCTCCTACAGCAACAAGATTTATCAAAGCAATAAGTAAAATTATAAGTAGAGCACAAGTGTTTAGCATAGTCATTCAAATTATTAATTTTCTCCCGTAAGTGTATCCCTTTTTGTGACAAGCGGTATTCCTTATAATATTTTTGTTGTTCATCCGTGAACCCACCTTGCCAATAAGATCTAGTTTCAAAGGCATCAAACATTGGTAGCAAGCATAATAAAGCAAGTAACAAGCAAAACAAAAACAAAGTAAAGAGATTGGAAGTGAGAGACTCCCTTTGTAGAAATTCTCTTCCTCCCCGGCAATGGCGCCAGAAAATATGCTTGATGCGCGTGTAACACACGTTCGTTGGGAGATCCCAAGAAGAAGGTATGAAGAGCACAGTAGCAAGCTTCCCTCAGAAATAAACTAAGGTTGGATCGACCAGTAGGAGGAAGGAGTAACTTCAGAAGGTTTATGCAGGTGAGATAGCTGGGCACACTACTGGTTCAGCAGCAACGTGGAACCTACACAACACAATCAAATCACTTTCCCCAACGAAGCACTGAGGTTGTCAATCTCACCGGTTTTTGCTGAACACAAAGAGGTAAAACGTATGGTGTGTAAAACAGTATGAGAACAATATGAAAACAGTAAAAGCAGTGTGTGTATTATCTGTATGAGAAAATGGACCGGGGTCCACAGTTCACTAGTTGTGTCTCTCCATAGAAGATAAATAACATGTTTGGTGAGAAAATTACAGGTGGGCAATTGACAGAAATGAAGGTTGCACTGTAGTGCATATGCAAGACATAAAGATTACTATGTGATTCATGCGGGCATTACAAGAAGATACGTAGACCGTCATCCAACTGCATCTATGACTAATAATCCACCCTCCAAATATCATCCGAACAAATGTTGGGTATTAAGTTGCAAGCAACAGATAATCGCAGTAAGCAAAGTGTGTAATGTAAACTAAGTAAACACCGTTGTTTTCTCCCTAATGGCAACAACACATCCTCCATCTGTCACGTTTCTGTCACTCGAGCACAAATGCAAAGGAGGCATGAACCCACTATTGAGCATAAATACTCCCTCTTGGAATTACTAGATCTACTTGGCCAGAGAATCTACTAATAACGGAGAGCATGCAAGATCATAAATAACATATGGATGAAGATAACATGATAGATTGATAACCAGAAGACACATCATTCAACATTCATCGGATCCCAGCAAACACAACATGTAGCATTACATAAAGATGATCTCGATCATGTAGGGCAGCTCACGAGATCTAAACATGAGGCATAAAGTGGAGAAGACAACCATCTAGCTACTGCTATGGACCCGTAGTCTAGGGATGAACTACTCACGCATCACTTCGGAAGAGAGAATGGTCGTGTAGACCCCTCCGGTGATGAATTTCCCTCCCGTCAGGGTGCCGGGGAGAGCTCCAGAACCCTCCCGATCTCGGGATGACGATGACGACGGCCTCGGGTGTTTCTCGGGTAAAAGTGGTATATCTTTAGGTTTCACGTATCAGGGGGATTATATAGGCGAAAGGGCAATGTCGGTGGACGCCCGAAGGGCCCACACCACCCCTAGGCGCGGCCAGGGGTGCCGCCCTATGGTGTGGCCCCTCTCCGGGTCTCTTTGGGACTCCGTGAAACATTCGGGAATTCTAAGACTTCCAGGCTTCGAATTTTCCAATTCCGAGAATATTTCCAGAACAACTTTTTCTGAATCTAAAATCAGCAGAAAACAGGGAACTGGCTCTGTGGCATCTTGTCAATAGGTTAGTCTGGAAAATCGATAAAAATGACATAAAGTGTATAGAAAACATGTAAGAAATAACATGAAAACAACATGGAACATCACAAATTAAGGATACGTTTATGACGTATCAATCTCTGATTCAGAGCTGTTAGTTCTAGTAGAGTTATGTTAGTACTCTCTTGTTTCATTGATATATTAGTTGGAGAGTTTTTTTTCTTGATGGAAATATAAATTCCTACATGTGGTAGGCAGTATGTTGGAAAAAATTTGCATGCTCTAGTAGTCATTAAACCATTTCACTTGATTTTTTTGAGATATTAATATGCTTAATGGTAAACCTGCTGGTCTAGTGAAGTAAAAACAATTAATGGTTGGTCTATAAGCTTGAAACTGTGCCATGCTCGAAAAACCAGTTGACAGTATAATGGTATATGACTTCCTCTGCTGATAACAATCTGATGGCTTTTTGTTACGCGCTACGGTCGGGGTAGCCAACAGTGACTTGTCACTGCCACGGAGCCTCTTGGAGTGATCTTCATTATTCCTTGGATAATCAGATTTCTATATGTAATATTTTATGTTGTGAGTTCTAAGTTGTGGTTTTCTGGCACTTCCACCATCCATATTTGCTAGCCTCTTTAGTATTTTGCATTTCCCATTCTCACATTGAGAGTTGGTGCAAACTTTGCCAGTACATCCAAACCCCGCGGGAGGACTTTGTTCTCCTACACATAAGCCTAAAATATCTTCCTCAAAACAGCTACCATGCCTACCTATCATGGCATTTCCATAGCCATTCCGAGATATATTGCCATACAACATCCATTATCATTATGTTACTTGTTACATATTCCATTGTTATTTTGCATACTGCTACACTAGCAGGAGCATTTAGTTTTATACATCATAGATATTTTAGTTAGTTTTGAGTACTAAAAGTGTGATGATTCATTTTAAAATAGAGTGTTTCCCCTACCAGTGAGGTTATATAAAAAAAGAGAAAAATCCCAAATGAAAAAAAGAGAAATAGGGAAAAAGAGAGATAATAAAGAGAGAGAGAGGGCAGCACTACTATCATTTATTCCACACCTGTGCTTGGTTAGCACCAATACTTTAGTTTGGAGAGAGTTTTCACTTTATGACTTGCATAACTATGTGGGGAACTTACATTATAGAACTTGGCTTGTATATTCCAATGATGAGCCTCCTCAAAAGTGATCTAGGTCTTCGTAAGCGAGCAAGTTAGATGCTGATGGCTAGGTTGAGACTCCAAGTGCAGAGTGTGTAGCTAGTGGCAAGCCTTCTTCCCCACGAGGGTGACTCGAGGGTTTATATCGAACTCTTGGGGAGCCAGTATTTCAGCAGTTGTCTTCTAAGATTCCTCCAGGATCCTGCAAACAAATAGAGTTTTGTGCCCTCAACCTCACCAAGTGGTTTTCAAGCACAAGGTGTGAGACTTCTAAATTGCAATGCAAAACTGAAAGTAAATGTGCAATAATTAAATCTACTACTAAATGCAAATGAGAAAATAAATATGCAATGGATTGTTTTTGTATTTTTGTGATGCAAGTGGTGATGGAGATAATGTAAATTCGAATTGGAGATGCAAGTAAAGTAAAGTGCAAGTAAAGTAAATTTCAGCAAAGTAACTAGAGTGTTTTCTTATATTTAAAATAGGATCGGGGTTCATGGTTTCACACTTGCATTCTCTCAAATAAATTGGTAGACGGTGGACATAAAGAATTACATGTGAGATTACAATAACATGTTTAACATTGAGTACTTTCATATGGGCATCACGTCCTAGCATAGAGATCTCTACGGTCATATTGATCCCTCTTATACTCCACCAAGATGCGAAATAAATCATAACACCTCGATAATTAAGGAAAAACCAGAGTATAACTTTAAGCAATGTGACATGAAGTTGAAGTAAGAACTTGCTAGATCTAGTCATAAAGATTGATTAGTGTCACTTCAAATCCCCGGTAACAAGGTACTCTTTTTTATCCCTAGTGAGGTAACTAAGAAAGGTTTACCAAAACCTAAGTGGATCATTGAACTTCTATCACTTTCACAGCACTAGCCACCCCCCGTTACTCCAACTAATGCACCCATCACCCCACACACGCTCTCAAGAACTAGATTGATCAAAGCTAGCAAATAAGAACAGGGTACATAAGATACATCTACTCAAATAACTCAAGAGAAATAATTGCAATCTCAGATTCAATAACTCATAGAAAAGATCCACCACATAGGAATTACAACGGTGCCCGTAATCATGTGAGGCAGCTCATACGGATCTAATTAGTGAAGCACATAGAGAGAGAGAGATACAAGTGCTACTTCCACAAACCCATATACCTGGGGTGGACTACTCCCTCTTCATGGAGATGTCGATGGAGATGACGTTGGAGGGGTAGGAGATCACACCGGCGGCGCCCCGCCGGAGTTTTGCCCCTCCAATCTGGAACTTCTCGTCTCTGTTTCGGTGTTTCGGTGTTTCGGCGGCGCTCCTCTCCGTAAGGGTACGGGGGACCCTTTTTATAGTCGGTTTAGGTCAAGACGGAGTCGGTAAGTCGAAGATGGAAGGAATTGGGGCCACAGGGGCCAAAAGGGGGCCTCTCACGCAGCCAAGGAATCTGGCCGCGTGGAGGGTCCTCTTTTGGGCCTCCTTGCCCAATTCTCGTGGATCCTTCGCCCGCAAGTCTTCACCTTCCAAGAAAATGACCCCCGCAGATTTTCAGGTGATTTCGCGGAAGTTTGCCCCCTGAAACGTCAAAAATATAGAAAACGGGGTTTCTAACAGGCAGGGTTAATTCCATAAAAGTTGGGGGACTTTGTAATTTAACCCCAAAATACTATAAAACATTGAATTATACCCTTATATGATGCAATATGTAATAGAAAACCATGTGAAAATATGAAAAATTCATCTATGCATTTTTTACATGCATCAACATCCCCAAGCTTAACCCATGCTCGTCCTCGAGTATGAAGGTGATGAAACTAAGATGGGTTTTGCATATTGAAACAATCATGGGATATCAAGGAGGATTATTCATGCTACATATAATCAAATGATTAATACTAGAAATGAGTAGCAATATACAATTCATGTTGTAAGAAATATCAAATTTGCAAGCAAAGATGCTTCATGAAAGTTCACAAAGTGTATAATGAAATAAAAGCACTATGGACCAAATGCATACATAAAATGAAAAATAAATCCTATATGGTCAAAGAATAGCATAATGGAGAATAGAAAATATGGTGGACACTTTGGAGAAAATTGAGTAGAGGTAAAACATGAATAAGTCTTTTTAGCCTCTAAATTATTCAACTAAAATTACTAATTGAAATGTGGTATCCATTGATCTAGGACTCTCATTGCCCCTTTATCACTAGCATCTTAAAATTGTGAGTATTGAAGTAATGAGAATGACAAGGTGGTTGAAAGCCTCATGCCCCGTGAGTGTGAAAACCTACTCCATGATTACTCAACTTAAGATTCCTAATAAGCTTTGTACAATCATAATAAGTATTAATGACATCATAGAGAACCGCAAAGAGGTACCTCTTGCCCCATGACATGGGAACAATCCCATGTTATAATGACAAGATGAACAAACGGAGTAGACTCATCATCCTTTTTATTTTCATTCACTATTATGCATAGCTTCTTATTTTATTATAGGATGTGTTGTAGAGTCACTCAAGCTGTAAGTAAATTTCCACCATGATAAAGCATGGCTTGGGTTAGCGGCCCAATGCGTTTCTCTAGTCATATAGATACTTACTCATCAAAACTTACTATTCCTCTATTTCATTTCGGCATGGGAGGAGTCCAAAAACAAAAGTACATGATATCAACCAAATGTAAATTTTTTGTGCAATGTTGAAAGCTTTCCGGTGATACACGTTTATAGCTAGCTCCCAACCACACACTTATCAAACGCAAAACTTGTGGCTCCCATTATTGGGTCATGTTTATTAGATGCATAAAAAGTAAAGTGTGCCTTCAAAAGTTCGTGAGAGTCCTATCCCAAGTTCAACCCATGACAATTAATAAAGTGAATATCTTAATTTAGGACATAAATAACACAATAACATGGTGAACATACTCGGAATAGCAATGAAGCTAATGGGAAGATATGGTGGACTCACTGGAAATACTTGGCTAAGGAGTGTTGGAAACAAGTTTTTACTTGTTGGAATTTTTAAATTTTTGGGCTAGCAAGAGGGAGATAGTTGACCAGCTACTATGCATGCATATTTCCATAGAACTACTCATTTCATGACAAACTAAATAAACCATCAATTAACATCAAGGACATGAATAAGAGATAGCTCAAGACAACATTACTGCAAATTTCTACACATAAAAAGCCTATAAATCATGCAAACATATGTAGCTCTTCAAATCAACCATGGCATCCCTATTCCAAGTCATAATACTAGCATCCAATACATTCCAACCCCAAACTCCAGTAGCTCAATCTCATATAAAATGATGGTGGTGGTCTTATCAAAACAAAAATAAAAACAAAAACTAGACGCTTCAAGTCTCTACGATAAATGCTTTGCTTAGAAAAACAGAAAGTACACGTGTGCTAACCAAAAGAGTGTAGCTCCAGTGGGGTGTTCATCACATCCCCAAGA
>JAPCYS010002457.1:0-12041 GCA_028641055.1 Alopecurus myosuroides | reverse complement strand
CAGACGCCAACCTCGATGCTCCACTTGGCGATTTTTCCGGACGCCATGGGGTTGTTCATTATATTGTACCGAGTAATGCGTCATTTAGCACCGTGACGGTATGCTCCTGGAAATAGTGTTTGAGCTTTTGAGATTTGAATACCACCCCATATGCTTGCATGGCGAGAGTACCTCACTGAGGTAGTAAACTGGTCTCTGTACGCCGTGCGCCTTCCCGTCTCGGGTCGCTTGACCATAATTACTGTGCTGACCACTTGATTAGTGACGGCAATGTATAGGTATAAGGGTTCTCCTTCTTGAGGCGTGGCCAGTACTTTCCTGCTCTACAACACTCGTTTTAGATCGACAATTGCCTTCTTTGCTTCTGCGGTCCACTCGAATTTATATGCTTTCTTCAGTAACTTGTAGAAAGGTAGGGATTGTTCGCAGAGACTTGCGATGAATCTGCCGAGGGCTGCCAGTCGCCCGGCGAGCTGTTGCATGCGTCGGAGATTTGTCAGCTCCTTCATCGTTAGGATTGCTTGAGTCTTCTCCGGGTTTGCTTCTAATCCTGGGGCGGAGACTACGTAGCCGAGCAGTTGCCCTGCGGGCACACCAAAGACGCATATTCTCAGGTTCATCTTAATTCGATATGAGTTGAGGGCGTCGAAGGTTTCCTTTATGTCCTCGAGGAGTGTGTCCTCCACTCGAGTCTTTATGACGATGTCGTCAACGTACACCTGTACGTTCTTGCCAATGAGCTTGATGAGGAATTTTTGCATGCAACACTGATAGGTGGCGCTTGCATTTTTTTAGCCCGAAGGGCATTGTCGTGTAGCAATAAACACTGTGTGGTGTGATGAAAGTTTTATTCTCTTCGTCTTTCTGCTTCATCCTGATTTGGTTATAGCCCGAGTAGGCGTCCAGGAAGGAGAGACGCTGGCAACCTGCCGTGGAGTTAACGATCTGGTCAATCCGTAGGAGCGAAAAAATATCCTTGGGGTAGTGTTTATTCAACGACGTGTAGTCGATGCACAAGCGAAGGATGTTTGTGTTTTTCTTCGGGACCAGCACCGAGTTTGCTAACCAAGTGGATATTTTGATATCTCTAATGAACTTGGCGGCGAGTACCCTGTTTACTTCTTCTTCGAGTGCCCGCTTCTTCGGCTCGGAGAAAAGTAGGGTGGTTTGCTCGACTGGTTTTGCATATTTGAACACTTCCAATGAGTGCTCCGCGAACTCCCTAGGGATTCGTGGCATATCAGATGGCTGCCAGGCAAAAATCTCCCAGTACTCACGGAGGAGCTCGACGAGCGCGCTTTCCTATGAGGGGCAAAGGGATGTCGACACCATCGTCGTCTTCGCAGAATCTGTCGGGTGGACTTGATGCTTTAAAGTGTCACTGCTCGTGCTAAACTCGAGGTCTCGAACATTTATTTTTGTTATCGGCATCAGGGAGTTATTCGTGGTCTTTGCCAGCTCTTATAACTCCTCTTGCATCCTGAAAGATTTTGCGATCTCATGGAAGTCATTGTCGCACTTGTCAGATATCTGGAAGTGCCATTTACGGTAATCGTACAGTATTCTCCTGGCAATTTCAGTTTGAGGTATGCATAGTGGGACACTGCCATGAATCTCGCGAATGTTGTTCGGCCGAGAATGGCGTGGTATTGCGATGGCCATTCGACCACTTCAAAATCTAAGAACTCGCGCCTGTAGTTGCTTGGATCTCCGAGTATCACCTCCAAGTTGATGGTTCCGAGTGGTCCGACGGCTATCCCTGGCACTATCCCGTGGAAGGATATTTCTGATTCGAAGATTCCCTCTAGATTCCTATCCATCTTTCGGAGTGTGTCCGCGTATATGATGTTTATACCGCTACCACCGTCCATGAATGCTCTGCCTAGGTTGTTGTTTCCTATTTGCGCCTGTATGACGAGTGATGCGTGCCCTGGTCGATACACCCGTGGAGGATGGTCCTCTCTGGAGAAGGTTATTGGGTGCTCGGACATCTTCATGTACTCGGTTTTGGACGGTGGTGCTTGTATTGCCCTGTTGACTTGGCGGGTGTTGGTCTTCTGGACTATTCGGGACGGGCAGACCTTCCGTATCATGCCTAACATCCCCTGGGGGTTCGAATATCTGTTGGCCCCTTGGTTCGTTGCGGCTGGGTCTGCTGGTGCTGGGTGTGCGGATAGCGCCATGTTGTGATGTCAGCGGGTGGAGGTAGGGGTGGTGGTTGGATCACGGCGTTTCCTCCCGGCAGTTGCGGGTATCCTTGATTTATTGTCACTTGATGCTTATTTGTGTATGGCTCGTGGATGTCTTGAAAGTTTCGGCAGTCCTTGAGGATATGATTGGCTTTGAGTTTGCCCGTGCGCTTATCTGTGAACAGATGCAGGGAGAAGTATCCGTCAAGATCTTCCTCCGGTCTTTTGTCGTTTGGTTTTGGCTTCCACTCGCGATTTCCACAAGAACCGCCTTCGCAATTTCTCGTGAACTCAGCCGCTACCAGCTCCGAGTGATCGTCCTGATTGTAGTGTCGTTTCTTCTTCCTCCGGCGGTCACCATTGCGATCATCGTCGTGCGCGTGCGAGGAAGGTTTCTCGTTGCGCATGGACTCTTCATAGTTTGCCCATTTGTCGGCTATCTCCATTAATTCGCCAATGGTTTTGGGCGCACATCGTCCCAATTCTCCCCGAAAGGCTACGTGCCACGCGCCCTTGGTGAAAGCTTCGACCGCTGTTTTCTCCGATATATTTCCAGCCATGTTTTTTAGTGTAATCCACCTCTGGATATATTCGCGAGTTGATCCATCGCTTTTTTCTCTGCATGCTCGCAGTTCCTCGACGGATGCGGGCCTCTTGTATGTTGCGTGGAAGTTCTTCTCGAAATCGCGGGTGAGGTCGTCCCAGGTCTTGTAACACGCATGTGGTCTTCCTTTGAGCCAGCTTCGAGCAGCCCTGGCGAGGTGCAGGTTCCAGTATTGCATGGCCGTCACCGTATTTCCACGTTGGCACTTTACATCGGTCAGGTAGTCTGAGAGCCAAGTTTTGGGTTCTTGCGAGCCATCGTACTTTGGGACCTCCGAGGTGAGCTCAAATCTCTTGGGCATTGGTGCCTCGCGAATGTTGTTACTGAAGCACACTGCCCCACAGGCTTCTTCGTCGGAGGAAGTAGATAGCGAGCGAGCGCGGTTCCTGCGAGCGCGGGCTCTGTCGACCTTCTTTTTGGTAACATTATCCCGCGCGTAGTATTGTGCTCGATCGCGACTATCTTCTCGCCTTGGATCCTTGCTGCGATGTCGCGAGCGGCTTCCGTGATTTCGCGGGCTGTCGTCACGGCGCCGCGGGCTGTCGTCGTCACTACGTGGGCTATCGCCACGACATCTTGCTTCCTTGCCCCTGTGGCGGCGGGGCGAATCCTTCTATCCTCTTCTGGGCGACGTGCTCTCGCGTCTGCGAGGTGTTCTGTCTGTTCGAGGTGTTTTATCCGCTTCGGGGGTGGCTGTTTTCTTGCGGGTTTGTGCGGCGATTGCCGCTCCGGCCATACCTAGCCACTTTTGGACTTGACGATGTTGCTCTGCGTGGGGGTCGTTTTCTAGCGGCTGATTTGCCTTGAAGTAGGTGGCAGTGACCAGGACCATGGTGGCGGGAATTGTGGGGTGCACGTTGCATTCATCGTCGACGTGCATGAGGGAGGTCTCGATAGCTTTGCTGATTTCGCTGAAAAATCCTTGTTCCATACGGGCGGACTTAGAGAAGCACCTCCCTTTCTTGACGGGCTGGTTCCCCGTGGAATCTTTCGTCCTGGAGAGTTCCGCGCGTCGCACACTCGAAACTTCTGCCGTGCGGTGGCGTGCTTTGAGTGTCTTGTTGGCGTCATTTATCTGAGGGCTTTTCAGTGATAGGTGGTAGTGGTATGCTATCAGGTCTTCCTGGGAGGACCCAGGCTCTAGTGGGTGGCTTGTTTCCACCGCTGCCTTTCCTTTGTTCCAGGCGGCTCACGAAACCTTGATTTGTTGCCTTGCCGTGAGGCTGGCCTCCGTTTCAGCGGGTTCTTCGACTGGATCGGCCATGTAGACGTGGGCCAGATATGGCTCGTGAGTCTTTGGCGCACGCCAGTAGTCCTCGTTGAGTTCGGCGGGTTCTTCGGTCGCGATAGTGTGGAAATCGAGCCTGTTGCAGCGAACGGACTCGTCGCTGGACTCTGAGTTGCGATTAGTGTCGCCGAACGGCGAGTCCTAGGTCGCCGTGCTTGAGATGGATTCGGTGTCTGATTCGTCGAGGGGAGTTGAGTCGGGGAAGCCTAGGATCCCCTCCTTGCTGGCGCGGAAGTGGAGGTTACCAAAAGTCATGTTGATGCTCTCCTGGAGACCGATGAATGCCAGACGAGATTCCGGCGAGTGGGGCCTGTAGACGAACGGCCCGAAGCAGATAAGTTCCGATGGAACCGAAGATTCCGAGCTCTAGATGAAGCTTGGTGCAGATGACACCAGCGATGCCATTAACCCAGTGCATGTCATTCCCACACGGTGCCAATTGTCGATGAGTCATCTTGACAAATCCCTTGGATGAACCGGTAGGGTTTCGAGTAAAGGAACAAAATAGGCGCTGGCGGATATGATGGCTAACAGGGGCACGATTTACCCAGGTTCGGGGCCCTCATAGAGGTAATACCATTAATCCTTCTTGTATGTCTTTGTATTATGGTGTTGGCTTACAATGGCGGTTGCGCACGTCGAGAGATGGGATCTCGAGTTGCGGCTGAAAGCGCATGGTTCCCCCATATGTGGTTTTGGTAATTAATGACAATCCTTTATGGACTAATGTTTCATTGAGTTATCCTTGTAGATCTTGTCCATAGGAAATAATGGAGTACATGTGTTGAACTATATTAGCTTCCTTGATGGCCATTGTTTATTATCATGGATTTATATGAAGAATGGTCATGGTTTGAGTTGAGCTTATTGCTAGTATGTCTTGAAGAAAATGATTAGGTGATCTTTCATTATCATCTTCAAGACATCATTTTTAGAAGTGTTAAGCAAAGATACAAGGTTGATCAAGCAAGCGATCAACACACAAAGCTACAAGTTGTACCAAGTGGGATTGTGTATCTCATGGTATGGTAAGCAATTGTCAAATATAGCTTTGTGAACTAACCCATGATATGTGTGTGTCGCATCTCTATGTGTGGTTAGGTATCTTTCCATGGGCATGAACCAAAAGGAAGATTTCCTATAGCCATGGTCTTTGTCGTCGTCAAGCGGTGTTCGTCATCTAGCTTGACGTGGAAGCTCAAGTGAAGCATCTAGAGATATCCTATGCTTGATGCTTGCCACCCTTTTGGAGATTGTGGCCTTGTGAAGATTTGCCGAAGGGTCTCTCCCATAATGGTGTATGGGGGAGCTAGTCTCTCCCATAATGGTGTATGGGGGAGCAACTTGCAAGTCTTCATCAAGCGGAGTTTGTGCTAGCAAGCACAATCAAGAAAGAAGATCCAACTTGAGAGAGTCAAGATCGTCATCATCTAGCTCAAGTGGAATGCTCAAGGCAAAGGTATAATCTTGATAGGTTTTCTATTTTACCGGTCTCGTGTCTTTGGGAGACCGGGTTATAGGATAGATAGTCGTACTATCAAGAGGGGCTCTCAAGTGAGTAACTCGATCGAATCGTTATGGAGAGCTCAAACCTTTGCATACTTTGCATATCATCTTTCTTGGTTCTTATTTGGCCTTTTTCTCCTTTGGGTTTTAGTGCTTGTCGTGATCTTCATGACAAGCCTTGGTTTCTCGAAAACGGATTTTGTAAGAAAAACTTGTTGCGTTTTCGGTGGAGAAAATATTCGGTTCAGCTTTGAGAATGTTTCCACACCTTCCATGTGTGTTAACTTCTCCATTAATTTTTGTTTGGATACTCCTTGCTGTTATCTTTCCAACCCAATTGGATTCACCTCTTTCGAAGTTCATCCGCAAAAGTTATGTTCGTCTCGGTGATGGAGGTTTTACCGGTTGTTCCTTTTAGAGAGGTTAACCTTTCTACATTTGGTTTTAGTTTCCATTGTTGGGCAGTGATGTTTCTCTGCATGATCTTGTAGAGTTTTTCATTGCGAACTCAACGAGCCAAATATCATCGAAAACGGAGTCCGGACGAAAAAGTTATGAGTGTTTTAGTATTGGTGTCTCTGCAGTTTTCGCCAGTCCGGAGTCTCCGGACTTAGGGCCGGAATCTCCGGTAGTCCGGAGTCTCCGGTGTGCAGTCCGGAGTCTCCGGACCAAAAACTCCCCAGGGGTTGCCCCCTTGGTGTCGGGTACTGTATAGGGTCCGGAGAGTGTCCGGAGACTCCGGTTCAGACCGGAGACTCCGGTCTTCACACCGGAGTCTCCGGTGTGAGTTTTTCCTGCAACGGCTCTTTTTCGTGGGGACCTATAAAAGACCCCTTTCTTCCCAAAGAGCTAGGTCTTCTAAGCACGAATTTTCCCCCTCTCTCTCCTCCATTGTTGACCTTGGAAAGCTTGCCCCTCTCTCAATTCCTCCCATGATTCTTGCATATCTTTGAGGGAAAAGAGAGAGGAGATCTAGATCTACATTTCCACCAATCCATCTTCCTTCTTAGTGAGGGAAACCTAGTAGATCTTGATCTTGGAGTTCTTGGTGTTTCTCCTCCTTTGTTCTTCCTCTCTTATTCCCCCATAAGCATTTGTTGCTTTGTTGGAATTTGAGAGTGAAGGATTTGAGCACTTGTGCTCTTGCCATTTGCATCGGTTGCATCGGTTTGCTCTCTCCACGAGGATTCGTGGAAGTGAAAGTTTGTGAGCTTGTTACTCTTGGGTCTTGGACCCTAGACGAATTGTGGTGTTCTTGGGAGCCTCCAATTGAGTTGTGGATGTGTGCCCCAAGATTGTGGTGACACCGAGAGCCTCCAATTGAGTTGTGGATGCGTGCCTCGGGTTTGAAGGTTGCCAATAGTGGAAGGTGAACTAGGCCTTTGTGGCGGGGTTCATCGGAGAATAGGGTGAGGCCTTTGTGGCGTTGAGTAGGCCTTCGTGGCGAGCTCACACCCCTCCAACGAGACGTACTCCCCTTTGTGGGAGGAACTCGGGAATACATCATCGTCTCCGTGTGCCTCGGTTATTTCTATACCCGAGCTTTTTACTTATGCAATTTACATTGTGATAGCCTTCGAGCTTGAAGTTATATATCTTGCTATCACCTTGTTACTTGTCTTGCTTAGCATAACTTGTTGGTTCATCTAGTTGACCATAGAATATTTAGGTTGTATACTTGTTAATTTAAACACCTAGTTTATTTCCGCATTTAGCAAGCCTTAACCGGAAAAGTTTTAATCGCCTATTCACCCCCCCCCCCTCTAGGCGACGTCGTTGTCCGTTCAATTGGTATCAGAGCCTCGTCTCTCTTTATTGGGCTTTACATCCTAGAGAGTACGATGTCGTTTAGAGAAATAGAACATGATTCCGCCTTTATATTCTATGGTAGAAACTTTGATGTTTGGAAAATTCGCATTCTTAAATTTCTTACGGACATGGGTCCAAAGTATGTTAAGAGAATTGTAGATATGGATTTTCCCCTCCTAAGGATTCTCAAGATTTATCTTTAGAGGATAAGGAAAACTCTTATCTCGATACTTTTGTATCTAATGGTCTCTTGTCCTTTTGAGCGATGTAGTTATTGAATCAATCATGCCTTTTCGGAACGCTCATGAGCTATGGACAAAACTTCAAGATATATATGATGTCCAATATTATTGAGGATGATTGTTCTCCATCCACTTCCGGCCGTGATGAGTTTTCATCTTTCTCCACTCCACCAACATGTGATTTTTCACAAGGTAATGATATGGTGAGTGGTGATAGAAATTGCATTGTGGATAGTGAATTTGCTATTGACTATACTTCATCTCTATCCCATTGCAATGATCTATCTTTGGACTTAATATCTTCTAGCACTCAAAATTCCATACATGCTAGTGTTGATAGTCCTTGCATATCATGTAATAGTTGTTTAACTAAATCTCATGATGATATGCTTCCTATGTCTTGTTTTCATGAAAATAATGCTTCCATTTCCTCTAGTACTTGTGTGGCTAACAATGTAGAGGAATCCCACTTTTTTGTGGAACAAGACATGGACCTTAATGGCTTCTAGTATATCTTCATCATCGCCATCCATTTCTCATATGTGCCTTATGGCTAGGGATTCAAAGGTATCTCCACCTTTGGAACCCACTACATCTTGTGATGATGAGGATGAGGGTATATTTTATGGAGAGTTTGAGGAAGAAGCCTCCTTAATGGAGAAGGGTGAGTTGGTTCTTCTTGATCTCCCTAAAGGTAGTAAAGCTATCACTCCTTTTAGTGAAATATTGGCTTTTGCTATTTATAGCGCTAAAATAATTGAAACTAAAGGTGAGATTGAAAGAAGTGATGCCGATGAAAAGGCATCCCTCACTACGTCTCTTGAGGAAGAGTATGAGCTCCGAGTTACTCTTGAGGAGAAACTTGAATCTATCGAGGAGCTCTATAATGAACAAATAGCCTATCTCACTAAAGCACGTGACCATACCAAAGCTAAATATAAAGTGCTTAAAAATGAAAAGGTTCAATTTGTTGTTGGCAATGCTAATCTAATTGAGGAAAACTCTAGGTTAAACAATGAGCTTGCAAAGTTATCTTCTTCTATTTCTAATGATGCTTGTGCTACTAACTCCACATCTTGTGAAGCATCTTTGTTGAAGGAGAATGTTGAGCTAAGGGCTCAACTTGAGTTGATGTCTAGCAAGTGTGGAAGTTGGAAGAAAGCCATGAAAAGCTATCTAGCTCTCATGAGGATCTTCTAGCATCCCATACTAAGCTAAAATTAGCTCTTGAGGCTTTCACTACAAAGTAACATCTTGTGAGCCTCATGTGGATACTAGCACAATATCTTCTAATAATGCTATATTGACTTGTGCTCGTATTAGTAATTCATCCTCCCATAATGTTTCTACATCTTGTGATGAATTGCTTTCCTTGCCTTGTTGCTCTAACAATGAAGCATCTACTTCCTCTAGCTATTGTGTTGATTCTAACCATGTAGAGGAAATTAAAGAGCTCAAGGCCCAAGTCACTTCTTTGAAGAAAGACTTGGAAAAGTGTCATGAAGGGAGTTCCACACTTGACAAGATGTTGAGAGTGCGAAGACTTCCCAATGACAAGAGTGGACTTGGATTCAACTCCAATCTCAAGAACAAGTCCATTATTGACAGGAAGAAGGGCCAAGAACAAGTCCAAGATCCGGCCAAGATTATTTGCTTCAAGTGCAAGATTGAAGGGCACCATGTTAGATCTTGCCCTTTGAAGAAGAAGCCTCTTAGTGAGAAGCAACTAGGGAAGAGGCCTCTTGTTCAATCTCATGCTCAACCACGAGTTGAGAAACGGCCACCTCCTAAGAAGACTCAATCCAATGCTCCTCTTGTTGAGAAGCCTATTGAGAAGAGAGAAAAGAGTCGATGTTGCTACCTTTGTCGCAAGAAGGGACATTTTGCTTCTTCATGCACTAATGGTACATTATCCAACCATATCCTTGTTGATGATGTTTATTCTATTAGGAAGGATAATGTGGGCAATGTGTTTGCCAAGTATGTTGGTGCTCCAAGTGGTGTCAAGAAAAAAGAACCATTTGGGTTGCCAAACCTATTGTGACTAACCTCTTAGGACCCAACTTGGTTGGGGACCAACAAGCTCAAACTTGATCAATAGGTGGTGTTGGAGGGCATTGGAGACTTGGCTAATTCATGAAGAATTAAGGGATCTTCATCAATTTTATTTCCTCAAGCCAAGTCACTTGGATTATATATATCTCTTACCCAATGTTCCTCCAAGCGGTAACTTGTATTTAAATCATATATTCATTGAAAGTTGCTTGCTCCCTTGCATATGTTAGTTTTGTTTCTAGCATGTGTTTGTATATGTTGTGCTTCCCACTTACCTATCTTGAGTAATCTAGTTATGTTTGTTGGTTTGCACTCCATGTACTTGTGTTCTTTTGTGTTGAGCCTTCATTGCTTTCATTGCTTATCTTAGTTGGCTCTTTGGGAGATTAATGGACTATCCCATTTTGGGGGAGTAATATGCTTTGCACTCTACTATCCTAAAATGTGTGTACATGAGGAATACCACTTAGTGTTGATATATCAATATTATCTATTCTCTATGTGGTATGTCATTCTCATGAGAAATTCATTTCTAAATGTCCATTAACTTTCTCTAGTTGGATTTATTTTTGCCTCTTGTTGTTTTCAATGGATTATCACATTATGGGGGAGTAATAAGCTATGTGCATATTACAATCCTAGAAAATGTGAACATGTGAGGTATTGCCACCTAGAGTTGATATTATTATTTATCTTGTTCCTATGTGGCATGTTGCTCAAACAAGTTCCATATTTGCTTAAAATATCTTGTGTCTCTCTTCTTTGGTATCTTGTTGTTAGAGAGTTTCTTGTTGCCTTGATTTTCGGTTTTTATTTGAAGCCTTCAAGAATCTCTATCTAAGCATGTTTTTTATTCCTATCTTTTACCATGCTTATGTTTTGTGAATATGATTGTGAACAAATCTACCACCGAGAAATATCTTCATACATATCTTGTCTTTGACAAGTTATAATAATTTGTGGTAAGTTATTGATCATATTTACTTTGGCCATTGCTCTAATATTGCCTTGTTTCTTGCCAAGGATTTTGTTTGGTTCAAACTCCTTGTGTCTTCCTTGCTCTACTCAAAATTTGTTTTATGTTTTCTTGAGTTAGGAAAAGCAATGATCCCATACTTGTGCACTTGTGTTCAAAGTCATACTTCTTTGGGTTGCACTATTCTTGGGGAAGCTATCCTACTTTGAGTAGATCACCGTTCTTTAAATTGGTATTGCATCTACTTAATGTTATTTAAACATGACTAGTGTTTGAATAATATATATGGAGAGTAATGATTCCATTGTATGCATTTTGTATTCAAATGCAAGATCATAAATAATGCACTATTATTGGAAGAACTATCCTATATGCGTTTGAACACTTGTTGTCTTTAAATTTGCATTTTATCCCAATGACGTGTCTCTTTGGAAGACGAACATTTTTTGTCTTGGTACTTTGTGTGCTATCATGAAAAGTGTAGAGGGTTTGTTTATTCTTTGATGTTTTTTTGTATCTTCTCTATTTGGTTTCCTCAATCATGTGTTGATTTGGGTCTTGATATATTTTGGACAATTCTCTTTCTTTTCACTCTTGTGAGTGGCTTCTTGGTTTAATTAGTTCTTTGTCCAATTTGTATCTTGTTTTGGTTCTTGAAAGTTTTGTGCATGCATATTTACTATGTATATATTTTGGATTGCTTACTTTCGTTGATCCAATATATAGGATAAACTCCATCTAATCCTAAGTGGCTAAGATGTGCATGAAATTCAAATTCACAAATTATTACATATTTATGTTGAGTTTGTCCTATAATATTGTAGTTGTTCTAACTACTTCGGCCCCAATGAGTTTTTACCATTTTTACACGATTAATGACATTAATACATTGTTTTTAGGTACAATGGAGATACATTGGTTGCTTGCTCCATTCATAAGGAAGGTGTTCTCACCATGGTATTATAGGAGTCAATCTTCGATGATTATCAAACTCGCATCCTCTTCATCACCAATGTCGTCTCGGTAACAAGTATCTATCTCATGCATACATTTCTAGATTTCAACCTTGTGTAGGTTGCTTCTTGGCATGATTTCCTTTGTTGCATTTCATTTGGTTCTTGCAAATGTCTTATCAAAAACATCTTTATTGCAAATATGAGTAAGCCGGGATGATTACATATCTAGGGGATATTTATAATCATTTTATGATTCACCAATCCCAAGTATATTAATCTAGCAACTTCTACTCGAAGTCTCTCATATGCAATATTGATGAATTCTCAAAACCATTTGAATATTTTGTGATATGCGTTACCTTTCTCGAAGCATTCCAACTATCACTTTTCCCTTGTGATATTTGTGATGCTTTGAT